>VSDK01011685.1:68777-89784 GCA_009767595.1 Symbiodinium kawagutii | reverse complement strand
GGGGAGGTTGGGGGAGGTGGTGGGAGGTGGCGGTTACACGACTGGTGATTTGTATATGTCGTTAGTGATGATTGGTGATCAAGGACAGAACTTGGAAGGGTTTGCTGAGGTAGCACATTTTGGGCCCCAAGTGACAGGGAATTCGGAAAAGTTTGCCTCGGAAACCAATCAACTTGGTTCCCTCAGTAGTAGGGAATCTATACATTTTTACGTGGGGCCAGGAGTCTGACATGAGCAAGGGATTAAAAATTGCCGAATTCTTCGACACAACTTTGTGCCGCCGGAAGCATCAGCTGTAAATCCACAGCCCCAGCTGGTGAGCCAAGTGATGCAATCTGAGGTCAGCTCCAATTGGCCGATTTGAGATTGAAGCTCTTGGTTCCTGGCGAGCACCGGGGACCGGGCTCCCAGGGATCCTTCACGAAGGTAATGTCTGTTGGAACTTCCAATGCCTGCCTCCTAGGGTGTTTTTTTTCAGGGGGAGGGGAGGTTAGTATTAGGTAGAGATTGTAAGATTCTGATGATTTCCAGAGATGGGAATCGACAGAATGGCGGCACTAGCGTGAGTCCTCGTAATAACTACACCATGCAAGTTCTGCAATGCGTAAGCAAATGATATCACCAACGAAAACAAGCAATTGAAGCGGTGTACATCCCGAACAGTTCAGGCTGTCAACATAGGGCATCCACCGCAAAGATTCACTTTGGGGTGTTTGGTGGTACCGTGTTGTTTTCCTATGTGTGTGGACGAAACCCCAAAACTTGGAAGTTGGGTTTGGCTTCCTTCGGTGATGGGGAATCCCATCAATCTGGCCAGGAGCACTCCATCTGCATCTGATCCAGTGACTTTCTGACCTGTCGCGAGAAGTGGCCATTTTTTCTGTCGGTTTTGCCCCCGCAAAATAGGAATCGTCACGGATGATCCTCAAACTCGAGGGATGCTCACAACACTTCAAGTAACCATTGAGGGTCAAATCATAAGATCCGCTGCGCGCGTTCAAAGCGTTTCTTTGCCATTCTTTGATTTCCATCCTCCCGGATCTATCATAATCTTAGTAAGATCATCTGACCATCCAAGTTCTGAACCCAAATGGCTTGACGCAGGATACCAGCCTCATAAGATCCTTTACATTGGTGTGAGTTCCAGCCGCAGTGGAGCCTTCGGATGTAGCAAGTAGCTACTGTCCTTGACGGTTCGATAATGATCGTAGAGTCTGTGATGAACACGCCTGACTCACTGTTCGTTCTTATCATTGTACATCATTCAACGCAATGACCGACAATGATCACATCAATGAACTGGTCGAGAATCATTTTCCAGTGATATTCAATCAGAATTCATTATCACTATTAACCATCATCATTCTATTAGCCATGATCTTCATTATCACTATTAACCACTATCAACTAGCTGGTTGTAGGTTGACTGCTATTCAATTGAAGATGATTGTAGGAGTTATAACCCACTACCAGCTGTATGACTCCACAGCTAAGTCACCACGGCCGATGCGCCAACGACCCCTTGTCATTGGTGCCTGCACTCGGCCGTTGCTCAAGGAGTTCTTGGTCACAGCCAAGGCCTGAGACACCTGGCGGAGGATTCGTCATGGAGTTGGAAGCATCATCCGTTGATGAGGTATAGCAACCGCATCACTAGCTATATATAGCATATAATAGCAACCAATGGGTGTTATGGCAGATATAGCATTTTATAGGATCAATCAATGATCAATGGTTGCTCTACCTTGTCAATAGCATATCTAGCAACCGAAGATTATAGCATATGATCATGGGGCAAGAGTCCCAAACATTTGATCATCATATAGCAACCAAGGATGATAGCAACCAATGATCATGCACCATTGATGAGGTATGGTGGTTTCTCAAGTCATAGGGGACCCCCAAAGCATCCAGTGTGAATCATTGATAGTAATTAACCAGCCATTTTGGGGGAAACCACCGTATAGCAACCAATGATCATCCAAATAATGATAGGAGTAGGTCCCAAACATTCAGAAGAGCTGTACAATAAGAGTGAAGTGATTACCTGATGATAACGGAAACTCGCTACCAGAATGATTTGGCAGTGGGTCAAAACCCTGTACCCCTAGTTCCCCATCATTAACCATTGTTTTCCCACTATTATTGTTGGTCGGACCCCCCTATTATTGGTTCATCAATATTGACCCAGAGCCATTTGTCTTCTCATTGGTCAAACGACACTGTTTGGTGGAAGCTCTGGATCCCTCATGACCGGCCAGTGCTTTCGAACTAGTTTTGACACTGCTGAATGTAGCAGGGGAAACCACACTGGTGTTTTCGGGGGTACATCGTTTACATGGAGGCCCATGGAGATTTAGCCCATCTTTTTCCCAAAGTTTATATATACCCCGGAACAAGGAAGAGGTGAGAATATCGCACAGAAGTTTAGTTGTAATTATCCCTGAAGCAATCATGACAGGGAAAACACCTATCGCAAAAAAGGGAAATGTGAGTATTGCCAATATTAACATGGGATGGTCGCCAGAAATGATAGGTGAGACGAGAAAAGTGGGACATGGTTGTGATCAATTCAATAATATGTGATAACAATTTGAGAAGCATGCGCACAAAATGGCCACTCTAAGTTTTGAACACACACGCACAGGCAAACACTCTTTCTATTGCTCCACATCAACATCATTGTGATGATCAAGTGTGAACTGCATTTGTTTTCAAACACCTCACGCGTGAATTGTCAGAACTTCATGGACATGGGCGCACGGCACTGTGCATCTACCAGAACAGAGCAGCTTGGTAGCAACACGGCCAGTCATTTTGCATACAGTATCCCAACGATGAAAAGAAGCCCTGCACATCCAAATGTGTTTCACGAACACATGAGATTCGAAGTCCATGCTGGCTTAGCTTCAGCAGAGCGAAAAACGACTGAAAATTGCTTAAGCTGGCGGTTCTCAAACCAGGGTACCCCGAAATCATCCCATCATTAGTCATTTATAGTAAGTAAACCAACAATCATCCCATCATTCACCATTCATTGTAAGTAAGCCAACCATTCTTGGGGCTCCCCTATGGCTTGAAAAACCACCCAGTCAATCTTCATGATCAACCACCAGCCCAGCCCGCTACGCCTGGTGTAACAACTTGCCGCGTTCGTCCTAGTGAGCAGTTTCCAAGTGACCGTTCTTGAGGATTGGATCGACATCTACTGGTTGTTTAAAGAGATTGTAGATGTAAAAAAAAAAAGTAATGGCGGATAACCAGTAGATGCAACAAAACAGATATTTGACAGCTAGATATATCTAGAGGATTCTAGATGTGTAGTGTTACATCTAGATGGGATTTTCCTATCAGAAACATGTTTCCCAATCGATGTGTTGAACCAATGGATGTAACAAAACGGATTGGTCCAACATCTATTGTTTGGCTTTAGACATGATATATAGATGTTTGTAGAGATTCGATTCTTAAAGATAGTCACTCTATAGATTATCTATAGAGATTCTATATAGATATTTATAGTGTTTTTCGTAGAGATTATCGATAAGTTTGGACAGGACTCTATATTTATAAACTGGTTCTACTATGCCTAACTGCTTCGATTTTTTGGAGGTTCACCTTGCAGCTGATCAACAGGTTAACCTGCACAATCTGCCACCGACTCGAAAAGAGATATGGGGGGAGTTCTAGGGATTATACCATGAATAGGGAAGAATAATAGGGGTATATAGGGGTCATAGAGGTTATAGGGGTTAACCATTTACAAAGGGGGTTTTCTAGGGGTTATACCATTAATATCCATTAATCAATAGTGGGCATAATCAACCATCTGGGGGTTTCGAAAAACTGCAAACCTCAAACCTATGGTGTCCATTGCTATAAATGGTTACTGTTAAGGATGATTTGGGAGGGCCCTGAACTTTTAGCAACCACCATGAGACGGATCTCTGTGATGATTTGGCTGTTTGGGGATTCGGATCCATTTGTCACCACCGGGTCGCCTTATATACCCAAGTCAACATGGATCTTGCTTTGAACTTTCATGAGAACCTGCTGCTCATCTTCGCTGATCACAGCAAGGAAACCATAACACCATTTGTTCACCAACAGATACCAACAGATGTTTCTCAAGTCATAGGGGTACCCCTAAAGCATTGTTTGTCAAACATTTGCAGTAATAAACCAACCATTTTTATGGGTTCCCTATGGCTCGAGAAACCACCAACTAGAAAAGAAACAAAACACCGAAAGGGAAGGCCAAGGGGATCAAATCGGATATCCATAGCCATAACCCTGCTGCCATGCCCTTTCGAAGGGGCCATAGCTTTGCTCGGGAAACCGCAGGGAAAACACAACGACTTGCCGGTCAACGCACCACGAGGTGCCTCCACCAACATCGGAAGCCATTCATGCCGCTGTTGGTCTCAGGGGCCGCTGCATGATGTCCGCTGTCCACGCCACCCCGAGTGACAACGAGTGACTACCACGGTCTGAAGCCTCCCTCACCCCCTCACCACATCAGTTGCATTACAAACTGTCTGAATTAACCCTTGCTACTTTGTGTGTGTGCATGTGTCACCACCAAAAGCCATGTCCAATGTTCTTTCGGGTGGATATTTGGATCCACAAAAGGGAAACTCACCCAAGTCTCCCATGCCTATCACATCCCCAGTTTTGCCCAATGATTGTCGGGTATCTGACCAAAATCAGAGCCCGTCCGCAGTATTTGCAGTTCATTCTTTGCAAGATGTCGTTACAGGAGAGTACGTTTGGTCACTGCCAGTGAGTGCTACGAAGGCCACAAGTTGTGACACGCCAGTATTGATAGTTCAGTACTGCCTAGAACTGCCAAACTGATGGGTGAAACAACGAACTCATCCAACATCATCCAACTGCAACTGCTGCTTTTGTGCACCAGGTGTGGGATCATGTGGGATCACCTCAACCTCGGCAGGGTAGGATCGTAACCTGACCACCAGCGGAGATTCCCATCGCACCTAGCTGCAACTCCCAGGTGTTTTGTCGACGTCTTTGGAGAGACGACCTGAGAAACACCAGAGTGCCAGTGGCTGCAACGAAGAGAATCCTCGCCATTGGATTCTCTGCTTGGGGGTTTCAACCCCTATGAAAAATGTCTTGATAATCATTATTTCTGTTTAAAGCTACCAGCCAGACTTCATGAGTTCGATGTGAACCAATGCTTGGGGCTGCTTCGGCGGGCTTTCCACCAGAGAAACCAACATCCACTGAGATTGATGCAATCCTACAAGACCAGCCCTTTGTGGTATGTGGTCCCTACACAATGCAAATGAGCCTTGCTGGCTGATTGAATCATTTTTACATGGGAGTCAAAACCGGCACAGAATGCGAGTGATTCTGAGCGATTGTTTCCTGGGAACAGAACCGGCCAATCATGCGGTATATCATCAACAACGGATAAACTGGTGGGAATCTCAGGGTTCCCGCGGTTGCATCCTTGTGATACAGGAAGAAGTTGTGTGGATTGCCGTTGCGTCATACGACCGTTTCGTGCAGGGATAGCATTGACTCAAAAAAACAGCTGCACCCGCAGCATCTCGTCAGATCTTCTCCGCAGAGTCGCTCACAAGTCATGTCATCCCTGGACGGAAGGGGAGCGACTCATCATGTCATTTCCAGTTTGAAGGATCTCCCAGACGAGAAACACTTCATCTTCCCTCTTCTCCGCCTTCACCTTGAGCAATGTCAATGACCAAGGGTCGGTGATGCTTGGGGTGTCTCTCCGTTTCTGAATTAGAAGCAACTTTGAAGGGTGGCTTTTGAGGATATGTTTCGCAAGTGCATCTGAACATGCAGTATCATGCACGATCACGTACACCGCAAAAACATGTTGAATGGAACATGTCAGTCAATAATCAATAGAACTCATGTTCAATCCTCCCTTGTACCCTTCAGAACCGAAACTATGGTACCTGGCTGCTTTTGGAAGCATTCGTTCGAACCCAAAATCGGTTCCAAGATTTTCTAACTTAAAACTACTTCAAATATGTTCAAATCAGATTTTCCAACTTAAAACTTAAAACTATTTCAAAACATTATTTTGAAGACAGCGAGTTTACACCTTGTGGCAGGCTCGTGTCCGAGTCGAGCGCAACGAGGCGCGCCTGCTCATCTTCGAGCCGTCTCTTGAGCTCGTCTAACTCCTTCTGCTTTCGCTCGACCTGTCCGCTGTCGAACGTCGTTTGAAATGGCGAGCTAGGTCAAGCAGTTAACCAACCAATTTCATGGGAGATAATTACCACCAAAACTATAAGGAAACCAATGGTTGATGATAGGGGAACCAGGGGTACCGGGTTTTGACTCACAGACAAATGGTACACTGAGAGTATGTAATGGAAAATACTTTGGTACACATGTAATTATTCATGTACTAAATTTGTTCGCTTGGAAGGAACGATCTGCGAGGTCGGCAGGGAATGGAGACATGTTTTTTCCAGGTCAGTCTTCTGCCTGAGGAAAGGCTCAAACTTATGGCAAGTTGGGACCAGAAATGGATCCAAACCTTTGGTACATGTTGGGAAAGAAATTGAAATGGCTAATGATTGACCAGAAAGTTGGAAAGAAATTGAAATGTTAGAAAGAGAAATCACTTTGGGTAATGGCCTACAACAGTCCTTAAAGGACACTGCAAAAACGCGTTTCCCGGCCGTCCTCGCGATAGAGTTGCTGCTCCTTGAGAGGAGAACCTTCAGATGACCTGAAGAAGAAAACAGCATATTTGGCTATCAAACAAATCCCAGCACTGCTCGAGGTTGTACTCAACAAAGTCATGTACCTCACCTGCAGATTCTTGAACAACTATTTCCAATGACTGAGTTACTAAGTGAGGTTGGCTGTGAAATAATCATGACATGTGCCTGAAGTCTTCTAGAGTAAGACCTACTGTGTAGAGATGGAATTTCTGGAAAGCCGCGCATGGCCACCATATGCCACCATGCTTTCGCCTTAGACTCTTGGCACCCCCACGACGGGCTCAAAATCGTCCGCCGTTGCACAAAAGTCCTACAATACAAGGAAACCCAAATAGGGGACCCCCCAAATCATTCAATATTAACCTTCATAATTTATATGGTAATAAGCTAAACATTTTTGGGGTTCCCTACTTTGAGCAACGACCCATTTTTCTTCGCGCCAATCCTTGGTATCACCGCCATACAAATCATGACTGGCACAATCCGCTGGCTGTCGGTCGCCCCTTGTCCCAGCTCGCCAAATCTCGTTTAAGATGTCATGCGGAAGGGTTCAATGAAGTTGATTCACCGAATCTGTTGCAGGGGTGGCATGGTGGTTGATCATCGTCACACAATGATTGAGGGATGCCAATTTTGAGGAACCAGCGCTCAAGCCTAAAGATTGCTCGTGTCTTTCAGTGAAATTCCTAGCAACAATCCACATGGTCCATGGTGATTCTCTTCAGTCTGCATCAGGCAGTGGTCAAAAAAGGCAGTGAATCGAACCGGCGTGCATCAATGCCAAACAGTACTGTACAGCTCTTGAACATTGTGTCTCGACTTTGACCCATACACATGCCCGAAAAAGAACACATAAAATGTACTGTAGTAAAACAAGAGGAGATCACACAAAATACCCAAAAATAAGAATGCAACGTAAAATATGCCATCAAACATCCATGTAGTAACGATAAAGTAGCATAGCTTCAAAGCAATAAACATAAAACAATGTCACACAGAATAACAAATGTGGTCTTACAACTGACTTACTTGAGGATTTCTCAAGTCATAAGGGTACCCCTAGCTTTCATCCAGTTTATTAACCACATATAGTAGGAAACCAACATAAGTTGAGGTTTCCCTCTGGCTCGAGAAACCACCATGACTACCTGTTTGACCATTCTTGTTAGTGAATGTCCCCTGTTAACCATTAAAATCCCATATAAGCCACTACAAATCAACCACAACCACTCTAAAATTCATTTTTTTTGCTTCTTAACCACTATAAACCAACCATAACAGCTGGGGGTCCCCGGAAATCCTCCCCCATGCGGCTCCTGGGCTGTGAGCCACCTGGCCTGGTACGAATCAATCTGGTAGCAACATAGCTAATCAACATTGTTAATTAATAGCTAATTATGGTAAAATAATAGCTATCAATTAACAGGTATAATTGATGGTATCAGGTACAATAGAAGGCACAATAATGTTCTTAATTAACATACTAATCAATCTGGCATTGACTATATCATCTGGCATTAATTATCAACACAGTATAATCAACCTGGTATTAAGAACAATATATGAATCAGGTAATCAGGGAACAATAGTAATGCAAAAGGTTACATAGTAGGTAATAGTAATAAGATAATCAACCTGGTACGTAAGAACAATAGTAGGTACATAGTTCATGTTGTTAATTAACAACGTGGTACCTGATATTAATGGCAATAGAATTCTGTATCAATCATTAACAACACTAACAAGTATGGTACATAGTAGGTAACAGGCAATCAGGGAACAATGCCAAACAACAATAATAATGCAAGAATCCTTGTAATCCACGATGGAATTAACTATTAACAACACTAAGCGTAACAATACTCATCGTCAGTTACTAATGGTTGATGTTACAACAATTTGACAATCCTCATGATTGACAACAATCAACAACAATGGGAAACATTAACGATAATCATCCGTATTTGATTCTAATGACAACTGGTGATTGTAGACATTCACAAGAATAAGACGTCTTTAATTCAATACTAATATGTACCGATGATTTAACTAAAGTAACAATAATGATAGTTATTGAGTAACAATAATACTACTGATAGTAGTGAATGTTAACAGTAATATCATTGCAGTAGCAATGATATAGGACATGGCAACAATGCATCAGTACAATACTAGTGACAGCAATGATTACAATCTATTCCAATAGTGATATTGATATATTGTACGTATATAAGACAGGTTTATCTGTGTAAAAGACAAATATACATTTACAGTATATCACCATATGATACGACAATACCACCAATGATACTGCAAAATGAGAAAAACGATGATGAGAATACTTATCGCAGAGGTGGCCCTAGAAATAGAGGCAGAACCAGCAGTAGTAACCCTGAATCAACCGCCCCTAGCCACCCCCCGTCCGCCCCTAGCCCTGTTGCTTCAAACACCAAAATCGCTCAGCTGGTCCAAGGTGATGCATCCATGGTCAATCATGGGAATTACCAGTGTGCACAAAAAAAAGTCTTGATTGCTTACTGACGATTTACATAATGAGCACATGCGTACATATGGTTTTTTTAGTTGCTCGGCTGCTACATTTTGGGATCTCAGGCCGTATCTTTGGTGGTTGTTCGCGACCCTGGACACTTGGCAAAGAATTTGCTATGTAAATGCATGTTGGTTGCTGGTGGTCGCACATGATCCCTGTCACTTGTAACCCTTGTTGAGCTGCAAATAGTAGCCAGTGATAGTCAGCAACTTGATAAAGGCATGGTGTCGGGAATCGATCTGTAAGGGTAGGTAAGAAGAAAGAACACGTGTGAAGGAGATGAATATCATGGAGATGACCAACCATTGAAATATACTTTAAATCGACTTTCAATAGAACCTAAATATACCTAAGTAATTATAATGATTATACCTGAATAATCCCAAATATACCGGAATAGCTTCCCAAAATCCAATTCACCAAGCTTGCTTTCATGGCACTTTGGCACATCTTAGCACCTATATAATTGGGTCATCACTGAGCTCCTGACCTTGTGATCGGGGAGCTCTTCGGGCTTGGCACCCTGAGCATGGCGAATGGTCGATGGCTGCAGCGCGGCAGCTTGGAAGATGGTCTTGGCAACGGGCAACCAGAAGCCAAAGCCTATGACCAATAAAGCAACTACCAATGGAATGAGATCCAAAATAAGATCCATATATCAAGCTTGTTGTGTATAGAATAACCATGTGTATGGAATAACCATGTATATCCATCCACCAATAGAATAAATAACTCCACAAGTATAGAATACCCATATGTATATCAAGCTTACAACAAAGTAAGATCCAACATGAGCAAACCAATCTACCACCAATGAGTGGCAGCTCACTCTGTCACCAAGTGACAATTAATAACACCACTCATTCATCCAAACGCAGTGTTGCTTGATTTCTCTGTCAATGTCTGACCACAGTCGCCAGCACGGCCCGAAAGTTCGGTGAATTTGTCGGGATTTCCGTATCGAAAAATAGGCTGAAGGTGTAACAGCCACAATTGCAGAAACATGACATCCTTCTTTTGACCCTTACATGTTCAAAGCAACACACGGTCAAAGAGTCTGGCTCATTGCGGTTCCAGCCTGTCAACCAAGCTGAAAAGTACGCACCATAGCTACTTGTTCAACGTTTTCCCAGGCCAGAAATGGTCTGCACATTGAACCCCATGGTGCAACTCACATGTGCAATAACCATGTCCCAAACCTCTACCTCTGACCAATATCTCCACGAACGGAATAGTCTTCGAGTGTATCTCTTTTTGTTCAACAAGCTTAATATGCTTGGTGATGACTTGTACTGGTTGAAAATAGGTTGTTTGGGCTAGTGCTGGGCTCAGTGTTCAGTTTCAATTCCAGGGTTGTCAACAAGACCTTCTTCCCCGTTTTCGTGATATGATAAAAGTGTTTCTCCAAATAGGGGACCCCCAATTATCATCCAATATCAACCATCTATGGCAATACAACATAATAAGCTTACCATTAATGTTTCCCAATGACGGGAGGATATTTAATCATCGGGTTTATCAACCATCCATAACTGGAAGGTTCCCAATGACTCAAGAAACCCCAACAAGATTGAATGGCTGGCATTGCCACAAGATTGAATGGCTGGTTTCCAATGGGCATCCCCAGGTTGCACCCCGCCTGGCATTTGGACTCCTCGGTGGGCTCTTAGGACTAGCAGTCCTGGAGCTTCGGTTGCGGCTGGTGTCAGCAAGTTGATCCTTGGTTCTGATTGAGTCATGATCAAGCATTCTTGGCTATCTGCCATTTTTCACCATCACTTCACCATGATTAAAGATCAACCATCACTAGCCATCTCTTGGCTATGATGAGCCATCTTGAACCCCATCGTCCAACATTCAACTATGGCAGTGGGTCAAAACCCCGTACCCCTGGTTCCCCCATCATTAACCATGAGTCTTCCCTTGTTGTTGGTGGAAATCCCCCATTAGTTGGTTGGTTAACTGCTTGACCCATAGCCCTATCACTTGACCATCACTTCTTAACCCCCACAGCTTGGACCATCTCAAACGCTCAGCGCGCCTGCGAGGGCTCGGGCTGGATACCTTGGACGGGGACGAAGGCCTCCGAAGCGCGCTGGCCATGGAGCTCTTCAGCTGTGAGTTGCATGTGCGAATCGTTGGTTTACCTTGACATGAGTTGACATGAGTTGAACTATGAGCTTAAGAATAGTTGATCAATAGTTGATTAAGGGTTAGTTGATGGTTAATTCATGGTTGATTAGTGAATAATTAAGCTGAATCAACAAGCCATAGCTAATTAACAGCCGTAATGGTGCCTTAACAGCCTATCAATGACTGACATAGAAACCATGTTCAGCTTGCTAGTGGCTCATAAAAGCATATTAAAGCCATGATATGGTTGATTAACTCCTTCAAGAAATAATGCTTAACAAATTCAGTTGTTTAATTAGAATTCTTAATTTGGAAAACCGTATTGTAATGGTGTTTCCATTCTCAATAAGTAGGCTAGTTCATGCTTAGCATCATGCTCATCATAATGACTTAATAAAATAGTCAACGCTTAATGATGGCTTAGAATGATTGATTGATTCATGGTCCATGGTTGATCAATGGTTGATCAGTGATTAATAGCTTTTGACTAATGGTTCATGACAGTTCTGAATATTTGGTACATGATTGATATTGATATTGATGATTGATGTAGGTGGATATTTGTGGACAGCTAACACTAGCTTTTTTTCAAGCAAGAAACATCGTAGTAGTTTGTATATTGGTTGATTGATCATGGATGATCGATATTGATTGATACTGATGATGACTGATGTTCATACATGTTGATGGATAGTTGCTGCCACCAAGGTATTGATCAGCACATGAAGTGATTGATGTGTAAGTGGTGATGGCTGATCTTCATGAAAAGTGGTCAATGCGTGGTTGTTACTCATTGGGGATGATACTTCTATACCACGAAGGGTTTATGGCCATTCCGAATAGGTAAACAGGTAAACAATCTATATTGGATTATCCAGCGAGCTATGTTAGAGTACCGGAGGATACTGTAATCTGAAAAGAATAAATGGGGACGGTTGCCTTTGACTCAACCCTTGGCAAGTCCGTCACAAAGTGGTGTCGGGACCCTCAATCAATGTTTAAATAACTACATGTGCTAGAGGAAGCTGGAAGAGCAAGGCCACAAGCTAGGCAGCGAGAAGGCAAGCACGATTAGGATCGGTTAGGCAAGTTTACGCAATTTTGATGGTAATAAACTCGCAAATGGCATGATTTGCATGTGCTGCTCGGAAAGTCGATTGCTGAAAGAGAATAACAGCGTTGATTCACCTAGGGATCTCACGAGTCATATAAGCCTTGTAATTTGGCAGGCAATCTAGTTTCGTTCAAAGGCTCACGAGTGCAGTTCCCTAGAAAAAGATCATGAAACTCTGTGAAGCCCTAGTGTAGCTGCTGTAGGGGATGTAACATACTCTGCTTTCAGCTGTTTTCGTTTGCCATCCCTGCCATATCAGATTTGCTTTCGAATACGTCTTCTGTGCAAGCTGTTTAATATACTGTAATCGTCCTAAGAATATGTAGCATGTATCAAATATAAAAACATACATCACACGGAGGAATAATATACTTCATCTACTCACACACAATCTCGCTTTCCAAGACTTTAGGCCATGTGGTGCATATCATTGAGTATAGAAATCTATTGAATGGTATAGAAAACCACCATAGAAGGCCATGTCACATAGGTTCCAAGCTACACCATGGAACCACCCTGCGCCGCACCTGGAACCACTGGGTGATCTTGGAAAGGTTGGCGATCGGCTGGGGGGTCTTTGTGGGCTTCTGCCAAGGCGCGCACCGTTGACGTTGCGTCGCCACGGGAGAAATTCTGCGCCATTGATCACTCACTTGGATCCAATATGCTGAAAATAAAATATTCATCATTATTTGGCTATGGGTCAATATTAACCAACCAATTTCATGGGGGATAATGACCCACAATAGTGGGGACAACAATGTGAATGATGGTTATGTATCAATGTCTTGTACCAATTGGATTAGCACGAGACATCTTTGACCAATCCGATTTATGACCAAGAAGAAGGCTGTAGCAAAAATATCACACACCTTCAAATGAAAAAAACAATTGGAAGGTGTCATCTTTTGTGAATATGATCAGTCCTCATCTATTGTGAATACAATAAGGGCCATTATGAAGATCTTCCAGTCTGGATGTCTAGTACAAACGCGTTTCTGAGGGGCCTCAAGGAAACCGATACTGTCCGTTCAATCACGTCTGGCAGTTTTGGAGACCGATTGTTGAGTTCCTGGACTTTGAAGAAATCTAATCAGCATAGCGTCCAGCGTCTCATTCTCAGGAAATCAAGATGCCTAGACTCTTCCCTCGCCGCCCCCTGCAAAGGTAAAACGAGCGTTGGTTACAGTGGTTGCATTGGTTAGTTCTTGGACCTATGGATCTTTATTGGGATTTTCTGCCGGCACTTTATCACAAGACTGGCACCAATGCCCAAAGGTTGAGAATGAGCTTCCCGTAGTGTCTCACAGAATCTCAAAAAGTCATTGGCCAAAGACCAGGACTTACTGGGACTTAGGAGAACTCTCCATCATTGGGTGGATGCTGGTGTTTGCCGGTGTTTGCTAGATTGCTGATGCCAACCCTGGACTCAGAAACCTCCGGTTGATTAATAGGAGGTATCCCCCAAGTTTGCCAACTGGTTTCCCATTAAGCCATGGTACCCGAAAGAGTGCAGTAAACCTATGGAATTAAGCGTCGTTTTTGGTTATTATCCCTAGTCGCCCTAGTCATTACAATGATCAGAATCACAACCCTTATGAACCACTATAAACCTATGGAATCCACTACAAACCCTGTAGCAAACCTATGAATGTTATGAGCCACTCAAGCCAAAGGGTTAACATTACAGGATTTACAGGAGGAGAGCTATGGTAATCCCTCAGCCTGATTGGATAGCCAGCCTGTCCTTGATCTAGGCGAAGGACTGCGGGACGCTCCCGGAACCTGCGTGCAGTATGGGACCTGTGCACTTTGCTACAATGGATGGGTCCAGGGTCAACCTTTCTGGGACTTTGTGGTTGCTTGGAGTGTTTATAAAATAAACAGATTGAGGTAAAAACACCCTGTGTGGAGATAACTAGGATTGGTCGACTTATAGAAGCAGAATGTCGCAAACCCATAATCCGCCAGTCTGACCGGGATCCCAATGACCAACATAAGGACCGCATGTGGACCTCAGCCACCGCATGTTCATCTCACCGTCCTGCAATGTACAACGTAACTTCTCCAAACGCCAAAAGCGAGCTATCCGTGACTTGGGATCCCCTAAAACGGCTCTGGATTCACATGAGTTGGTCCAGATTGCAATAGCCCTTCATCAATCATCCTCTGGTAAACTAAGCTCTAAGCTACAATCACCATCTTCTATAGATAAAACCACGATAAACGCATATAAAATGGCTAGATGAACGCTATAATAGATAGTAACAACGCATGTAAACGCTAGATTTTCACTCCCAGCTTAGGTTCACCGTAGCAATTTACGGCATCTCTCAGGTCGCAAGGTCGCAGGTTGCAGGTGCTTAGCCCTGCAAGGTCAGTGAAAATCGGCTCGTGGCAGCACGGTTTCCGTTCTCGGCGGTGGATTTGTAGAGTGAATGGCAGTGAAAATGGCACGGAAAATTCTAGTTTTCAACAGTTCTCGTGAATGGCACTGAAATTTCTAGTGAAATTTTGTAGTGAATGGCCTCCTTAAATCGCAGAAGTGACCAATTCTGGTGTGAAATGGAACGAAAGCCGTCTTCTGAAAATGATGTTCCCCCCAAATTGAGATGTCGTCCCACTAAAAATGTCGTATTGTGATCAAGAATGATTCCGTAGTATTTCGCAATAGCACTAATACCCAATCCCCCGTTCTTGCACTCAAACATCATCACAGATAAAGAATGATTAAGAACCCAAGTACCCAAACTAAACCAACTCGCCTATACTATCCTCTACTCACCGAATTATCAACGGCTGCTAAACCTATACTACCCTATACCAAAACTTATACTCACCTTATACTCACCTATAATATCCTATACCAATTCTATCCAATTCTCCTAACTAAACCATACTAAACCACCTTTAACTCAGCACCATCAACGGCTGCAGCTGCTACCTCCAAAGATCTTCCAGACTTGGGTGAAGCCTTGGGCGCTGCCTGGCGACTCAGCCAGGGTGAACTCAGGGACGCTTGGGGGTTGAAAGGACCGGGAAATCATGGTGAAATGCTGGTGAAACTTCACTTAGTGGTGGTTCAATGCTGGTTAAATGCTGATTGAATGATGGTTGAATGGTGGTTGAATGATGATACCAAAAAGATTCATGCCTGTTGATGGATAATTATGATTCGATCATTGAACAGGAGGGCATTCACATGCATTCAGCATCATTGTCCCATCATTAAAGTTGCGCGTGGTTGCAACTGCTCAACTCACTCATTGGCTCATTGGTGAGTTTTCAAGAGGATCGTTTTCGGGAGGCCTTTCATATTTGGATGTGCAGCCGGGGATATAACTTGGATAGAAACCATGTCATAAGCCCTATCAGGTGGCTTATAAACCCCCTTACAATCCTTAGTAACCTGTTTCTAGGTGGGGATGCACGTCCAAGTACTTGATGATTGAAACATAGAATATGGTTCCCTGCAAGTCGGGGTATCCCTGCGGGGCTGCTTCCCAGCGACTTAGCGGAGTAGCCTCACTGATTTAGCCATGCACACATCGGAGCCTTGGTAATATTGTGTATTCACAAATAGATTTAGAGTTAGATATCCATCTAGATCTGGAGATTCATTTCTGTACATATATATATATATATATGTGTACATATATCTGTATATACATGTATGCATGCAAATAGATGTAGATACATATATATAGATCGATACATAGATCGAATACAGACATATCGGCATGGATCAACCCCAGCTACCTCCAAAATTCGGCAGCTGGACATCCAAACAACGATTACTCTGCTCAATGTGGGAGATGTTAGCAATGTGCAGATACCTTGGTTGGAATGGCCGCACTTAAAGCAACGACTTTTTGTGTTCAACTTCCAGTGACACGGTCCGATGCCATCTTTTCAACAGATTGTAGGTCAAGAGCCCGTATCCCAAACATCAACAAATGAACAGACCAGTCTTGCTGTTGGGATGGTCTGACACAAGCTGAGGCCCCCCCCAGTTATAGCTTTGTTTACAAGCCGTTTAACTATAGCTCTATCTATCATCACCAGTAGTTACCCGGGTCATAAACCAACTTAGCTGACTAGGGGGCCCCAATGGGACCCATCTCCCAGCCTTGCTGGGGGCGATCCTGGCAGGCGGAACCTTTGGAGTGGCAGCTGCACCTCGGGAAGCCACCAGGGACGCGGGACGCGGTGCTTCAAACTGCATCGAATTGGAGGTTTGACCAACCTTTTCGAAAACAAAAGGTAATGTTAACTAGTAGAACCAGTAGTTACCAACATAACCTTTTCGAAAACAATGAAACACACCTTTTGTTCGAAAACATGTTCGCCCGAGCCTTAGGGTTTGCCCCGCATGGGTCTGAGAACATTTCCCAACGCTCAAATTCCTGCACAGGGCCATTGGTTTTTGACTTCTGAATTATCAAACCCTAAACGTCAAACCCTGAAACCTTAAAACCAAAACCCTAAAACCCTAAAACCAAAACCCTAAAACCCTAAAACAAAAACCCTAAAACCCTAAACCATAAATCACTGCGTATAGCCAGTGTTTTCGCATCTTATCCAAGCCATCTCGACCTTGTACAACATGCTCCATTGCAGTGGCGCTTTATGTGGTGGGGCGAACGTTAAGGCTGGAGGGAACATGTTTCATCAATGTTTTCTGAAAGCATTGTTGATGAACATTGATGAACAAAAGGATGAACATGTTTTCAGATGGAGGTTTGTTCATCCAATTGGAGGTTTGATGAACTATATTTCCAATATTTTCCAACATCTATCATGATTGCTGGCCAGTTTTCACCGAGCTATTTGTTGTTGCAAAGGCGAACTATGGTATTGCGTCATTGTTTCTATCGTTTCCGTCGAATATACTACCATCAACAACCATTGTCGTTTGATGCCCCGGTTGGTTGAATGCCCTGCTAAGCAAGGCCAAACTCATCAATCATCCGACATTTCTCGAGTGAACATCCCAGCCATGACTCCTCCCCTTTTCAGACGTTCGCCATCGGTACCGCTTGTTGCCCCACAGCTATTCTTAGCAAGCGCAGTCAATCATTTAATTGGGTTCCTGCCAATGATTGTGCACTCAAACAGGCAAGGCTCAATCTTTGCGACCATGTGCACACTGGAACTTGTCAACTCCAAATCTGCTTAGAATTCGCAGCCAGGTATTGCT
This sequence comes from Symbiodinium kawagutii, assembly GCA_009767595.1. NCBI lineage: Eukaryota > Dinophyceae > Suessiales > Symbiodiniaceae > Symbiodinium > Symbiodinium kawagutii. Next base: position 72,055 of record VSDK01011685.1, on the reverse strand, counting down.
CAATATGTTTTCCGAGGCATGCGAGATCCAAGTTGTGGACAGTTTCCATCGTTGATGACAGCTACAATCCGGAAGAGGTATTCTTGGCCTGGTCCAATGTCACTTCGGGGCTAGGTGAAACTACCTATTCTTGACTAGTGTATGCTAGTATTGACAACTATCAACTAACAATTCTTGTTGATTAACCACTATAAACCACTATTCTCAATGGTTTGTATACCAATCAAACATAACCATTGACTATTGGCTGTAATTGAGCATCATCAACCAACACATCTAATGATTGGGGCTAGCACTCTGTTCTCATGCGGCCGTTGCCACCTCGAGGTGTCAATGACGTGGACCGTGGTGATGCCGTCGCCTGAGCCACCGGTGCCACCGGTGCCACTGGTGCCACTGGTGCCACTGGTCATCCAGCATTCAGCAGCCCATGGGTTTTTTTACATCCGATTTGATTGTAGATTGTAGGAATTACATCCCATAAGCTGGATTTCGTCATCCAACACGATTCAACTATACATGTCATGTATATATATATATATATTTATTTATTTATATTATGTAATTGTCTAATGATTTCACCCAAACAGTACAGTATAAATCCAACTTGTCCGAAATCTTAAATTTCAAAGCGGAAGCCAGCAATGCAATGCAAAGTCAAGAATTACAAAGTCACTCCGGGCTAAGGGCAGGGTTACATGTGAACCAGCAAAATAACGGGCAACTTGGTCCAATCTCATTGTGTGTTGTTGCTTTCTGTCCAGTTCCATTGTACCCCAAAGGCGGCAGGCAAGTCGGTGTTGGCAGGTGAGCAGTGGTGAAACTACCGTGCGTCCCCCACTCCTTAAGAGCTTGGGCGAATGTCAAGGACGAACGTCATGGACGAAAGTCAACCCTACGTCCCTTCTGGCTGAACCAAGCCCAACAAGCTCGTTGCACTATGGGTCGCATGAACCACGATCAAAAAAACTATATTAGCGAGGAGGCCTCCCCCTTCCTATGGGGGTTCATGAGAATCATTCTGTCAGAGTCACCATTCAAATCCATTCAATACCATGATAGGAGTCACCTAAATGAGCGATGATGAACAACGGTTCGCCTCACCACAGCTTTACATAATGAACCAAGTCGTCAGCGTCATTTCACAACGGCCGCCATCGGTGAATCAAAGAAACCCTGGGATGATCAGCCGAGCATGGTCAGCTTGCTGCCTTTGGGGTCGTTGACCGCGAACTGGATCCGGATCGCTTTGGAATCGCCTGACACCAACTGGATCTGATCTCCCATTTCAATGAAATGGTTTCTAAGCTGGTTCAATTAATGAAGAATGGTTCATGATAGCCAACAAAGCCAACAATGATGATGCTTGATGATCGGTCATGTTGATACATCGCAACTAACGATGATAGAAAGTGTATGAAATGTTCGTTAATATTGGACTGATACATGAATCATGCTGAAAAAATATCCAGGAAGCATTTGGGAACAGTGACAGCATTGTTTATGTTATGTACCATTGTCAGTCAATGTCCACAATTCTCAACCACGATCAACCATTGACATTAATAGTCAGCACCATTTCAAAACAGATTTGGGAAACTCAACGTCCGAAATCAGTCCTTGACGCAAACGTTACCAAAACCCAAACACTCAATGAGTTCCACACTTGGTGGGAAGCCCTAGAAACCCCTCACAGGGGAGCGGGAGCAGATCTCAGAAAGTGAAGGCATGCTACAATTTTGCTGATGGCCAATAATTGTTTAGTCGGTACTAATAATTGACAACGATAACAACTAATTCACCATCATCAAGATATCTTGTAATTAAATTTAATTGCATGAATGAAATCCCCTTAAACCTTTCCCCACCTAAAAATCCGACAAGGATGGTTTTGGGGCATCCCCCTCGGGGACACTTCCATGGCAAGCAAACGCTGAAACAGTTCTCAGCTGTGCACTTGACCAGCGGGAGAAGCTGCACGTGCTTTTGCCTTCACTGAGCGAAAGCTCCACATGATTTCCCTGATCCACCCCTGGGCAACTGATCTATAGACGACAGTTCAAATTTGGTTGGCACATAAAATAGCTGTTGATACATTGATCTCAGCTTGAGTTTTCGAAGATTCTTGGACAGGATCAAAACCCCAGCGACCTATCCCTTCAAATGGTTGGCTTGTAGACTCGTAGGGATTCCCATCACAAATTGTAATGACTCAAAAAGAAGATCAACAGTATGCTCAAATATACTTGGATACAACCATTCAATGCACGCATGCATACAGGTATGATATGGATAATCGACATTCATGTATGTACATACATGTGTTTGCGTAAGAATGTGCATATACAGATCATGTAATTATATTTAATAATGCAATTACACATGTTAAGAAACAGGTGAAAATCCTGCAACATCTATCATTTTTATCCATTTTATCAAATAAAAACAACGTGATTTGTGCTTTCTATCATGAGGCTTGATGTCTTGAAAAATGCAACCGCCTCAGCTGTCGTAAATGTCGTGAATCAGTTGATTCGCTCAGTTCCACACTGCTGGAGAAGCCGGGCGTGCCTTTGCCTGGTGCGAGACAAGGCAGAACTCTGGGCGAGCTGCCGGCGGCTTCACATGAAATAGTAGCAGCTTAGTAGCAATAGTTTGCAATTAGTAGTTAGTAAGTTAGTAATGAGTAGTTGGATAGCCATTGGTAGATGGCCACCTGGTAAAACCTTTTTTTTTCGTTTTTCATGTGCTGATGCTACGTGGAGGATGGGGTGGGGTGGGGTGAGGATGGGTGAGGTGGGATGTGAGCAGTTAACATTCACTTGCACTTGCAAACGATGTTGGTGCTACATCCAGGATGGGGATGGGGTGCGTTGAGGTGGGGCGGGATGGGGTGGGATGTTCACAGTCGCCAAGTCTCACACCGCCACTATGAATACCCCAAGCGTGCCACCACAACTCCAGTGAAGCAACTGGGGGGACGAAAGCCATGGACCAGAAAGCGTGGTGGGAAGGTCAGTGTGTTGCACTTGCCCTTGATTCTGTGCCATGGGTGTGGCGCACTGCGTGGCAAAAGCCCCCCAGTGTTGAATACATTGCCAATCCTCCCTGGGTGCCAAGGACAAATGATAATAATACCAATCACAATAATGATACTGGTAGGAAGCAACAATACTAGAAACATTGATAGACATCAAAAATATAATAATGATGATATAGAAATAATAAAAACAAATTAAAAAGAATAGTAGTAGTAGTAGTAGTAGTAGTAGTAGTAG
>VSDK01011685.1:54052-64052 GCA_009767595.1 Symbiodinium kawagutii | reverse complement strand
CACAAGTAATTCCTCTCCATGAACCATTCAAAGCCCAGCTTATCAGCAGAACTTGACCAACAACATTCGCTAACCCACGTAGCTTGTTATTGACCAATCTAGCTTACTCAAGTGCACTTTGACATTGCTTATCGACATTGACCATTTTCCATTCCAGCGATATCAAACAGACTTGTATCGACATGCTATCGACATCGACCAGTTTGATAAAGCACCAGTTTTTCATTGATTAACAGTCGACCTTGTATCACCAGTTGATCGAGCGCACCAGTTGATTCACCATGTTCAACTGGTTAATCAACTGGTGATACAAAGTTGATCAACTGGTTAATCAGCACCAGTTATTCACCAGTTCATTAAGCACCAGTTTTTCATTGATTAACATTGATTAAGCACCAGTTGATTGACCACTGTCAACCAGTAACCACCAGTAACCACCAGTAACCACCAGTGACCACCAGTAACCACCAGTGACCACCAGTAACCACCAGTTAAGCCAGTGATTCACCACGTTTGTCACCACCCGTTTTTCTGCCCGTGCCATCTCTCGGTCACCACTGGCGCACCTGCCCCGCGTTGCGAATGCTGTCCGAGAAGGAGGAGCCCAGGGAGCCAGGCCTGGCGGATGGTAAGCCAGGATTGATCAACCCCTGGTGGATTCATAGGGTTTTTCCTGGTTGATAAATCCCTGGTTACTGTAGTGGTTAATGATCATCCCCTAAAAGCCTTGGTGGATTCATAGGGTTACCATTGGATTCATAGGGTTAATCATTGGATTAATAGGTTTATCATTAATAGGTTTTTAGGATGGTGATGGTAAACCCCTGGTTACTGGTTGATTCATAGGGGGTATCCCGGCTAAAAGCCTTGGGTTCCCTGTAAAAAGAATGACGATGATGAATCAAAGGTTAACTGTGGGAGATCATATCAAATAAGAAGAGAAGGGAAATGAAGGGAATGGTTGATGATGATGATGATGATGATGATGATGATGATGATGATGATGATGATGGTCACTTGATGACTGGCGGTGAACAAGGTAGTATATGGATCCCCGTGACAGCCAATCAACTAAGTATCCAACCAACTATCCCACCACCTATCCCACCACCTATCCAATCAACTATCCAACCAACTAACCACCCAATCACATGTTCATCTACTACTCACCTGGTACTTTCTTGGTCAAACGTTACGGGCCGCGCGAGCCGTCATCATCCCACCTGGGTCGACCTCCTGGGGAGTTGGTGCGCGAGCCCGGAGTGCTGGGCACTGAAGCAGGCGAGGCCGGGCGACCGTCTGCCTGCGGGGCGATCTGAAGATTGGATGGTTGGATAGGTGGTGGGATAGGTGTATAGGTGGTTGGAGAGTTGGTTGGTTGGATACTTGGTTGGTTTAGCGGGTTGGATTGTTGGTTGGATAGGTGGTTGGATAGGTGGTTGGATAGGTGGTCATGATTTGAGTCATGATTTGATTTGAGTCATGATCACCTGATACTTATAGATGGTGGTTATGATGATGGTTAATGATAGGGAAAGTTAAATCCGCAACAAACAAGGTGAAACAACTAGTCATGATGGTTTCTTAAGATGTCATCAGATGCTCACTTAGATGCTGTACTTGAAGTTTGTACACCGCATCTCAACTCCCTGTAGCTAGACCCCTGCTTGGCAAAACTCGCACCCGTCGATCTGAGCCACTGACCGCCTTCGGGCGAGCACCAGGCGCCTTGGCCTATCAGGTGTGGTCCACCAGCATCCACAGCGACTGGGGCACTTGGATGCACTTGGTAATCCCAGGAGTTCGTCAGCTACGAACTCAGTGGAGATTCCACGACAGGGCAGTGAAGTGGACCCTGATTAATGTGAGTTGAATGGTTTCAATGGTCACTGGTGGTCAACATTTTCGCAACCACGCTCGCACTCCAGTCAAGTCAGCGAATCCAGCGCTAACAACCCAACTGGGCTGCCAACAAAGTCAATCATGAAGAGGCCCATTAGGGCAAACAGTTTTAGGGATGGTGAAGGGAGTAGCCCAACCTATGGACATCATACCCATTTTCAAAGACACAAACACGCGCGCGCGTGCACACGGAATCACCAGCTACGGCTCGCCTTGGGCACAGAGGACTTCGCCGCAGTCTTGGCCTCGCTGTCTGGTGGTCACCAAGGAGAGAGGCAACGATCATCGGCCCGCGGCATCATAGTTTCTCAATAGCTGGGGGATTTTCCAAGATGGTTGGTTTACTTAACTATAAATCAAATGGTTGAAAAATTGGGATAACTATAAGTGGGGCTACCATCCCTATGACTCGAGAAACACCCATACATCTTCATGCACCACAAGAGTGCAATTCTATCCGCAACGACCTACAGGACTGCTGATCCTTGTTGATCCACAACGGACAACGGACTTTCGACTCTCGGGAGTGCTTAGCTAGGCGAGTCGCTCGCATGGCGCTTCAACCAGAAACCAAGTGACCAAGTCCGTCTCCCCCATGCCCCACCTTGGGCTTTGCAGCTGGCTTAGCCTGCACCGTGACCAGCTTGGCAAGGGCCAGTTGTCAGTCAGAAACTGGACTGCACATGCCAAAAACCAATGACTTTCCATGACTTTCCCGCTTCCAAAATTGTTCTTGTCACGGTTCTGGACGGCCCATTTAGTCGATGGTCAAAGTCTTTTTTGACAGACCAACCCGTGTCTCGTACCACCTCTGAGATGGGGGAAGCCATGTGAAGCCCATAAATCGTACAGGGTTTGGTCCATCAAAACTGTGACTGAGAGTGGCCGATTTTCGAATTCAGCCACTGTCAAAACGGGCGCCTTCGCGGGCGCGCGAGCATCCTGAAGGTCAGCTCATGAAGTGCATGACTTGGGGTACATGATTGGTGCCAATGCCAATTTTGAATACGAGACTGGTTCCAAAGGATGCAATATCTAAATGATCAAAATGATCAAAATACAAATAAGGGCGAATCAAATCTCAACTGTTCACACTGCATGACCGTGGGCGATTTCTCGCCTCCCATCTGATCTGCCGGCGCAGGTGAATTGTTCTTGGAATTTGCGAAGTCCCAAGCGTCATGCGTCAGAATTAGAATTCAGTAGAGCGGAACTGCGTGATGCTTCTTAAGCCGGTACATCTTTGGGGGAAGCAACCACTGGTGCCCCATATCATCTGACTATGGTGGGAAGTGATGCATTTAAATGCCCCACCACCCCCAGGACCACTGCCACTGCCTCTGGTGTATCTACCACTTCGGCAAATCCATCAAAGGCCTCCCAGGGCGAATGGCGAACGATACCCAAGCACTACCTGACGACGCCTCAACAGCTGGTCTGACATGTTTGACGCTGGCAACTGAACTGTACAAGAAGCGCTTTGACAGTTGAACAACTGGCGCTCATGAATGAGCCCTTATCAAACACAGAATCCACAGCTGTTTCATTCTACAAATCGCCTTTGGTATGCCGAACTCCCGTAGTCATGATATTTACCCTGTGAAACATGATAAATCCGATTCTTTTCACAGCTCCAATCCCCATCTGAAGCGCACCGGCGAAGCACCTCCGCCCCCGCTTCGGCATCAGTGTCCCCGAAGAAACCCGGCGCCGCGCGCCGGGGCGACACCGCGGCCACCTGGCCCCATGATTTAGCATCATTGAGCACCCTGAAGCATGATCAAATATGACTAAAGATTCTGACTTTGTCTGTTCATACTCAACTTTCATACACATGCATGAAAGATTCTTTTAAAGCATCATTTATCAGCCAATATATGGGTGTTTCTCAAAATAGGGGTACCCCTAAATCATCCATCTATAGTTATTTAGTAGTACTAAACCAACCATTTTGGGGGTCCCCTATTTTGAGAAACATCCATACACCCGTGATAAACTATTGATCATCGTAAACCAGCCTAAAAAACTGTGGATTTGACCAGCCTGGTAGCCTTGCTGCTACAGAGTCGAGCATGAACAGAGAACAAACACATTCAGGTTCTTCAACCAAGGAGGTGCGGAGTGCCATTATGGTTAATAGGCAAACTATGGAGGTCAAACTGTTGAGACTATGGAGACTACAACCATTAACCATAATGGCTTAACCTGGTTAATAGCTGGTTAATAGGCTGGTCCAGAGACTACAACCATTAACCAAAATGGCAAACTATGGAGGTCAATAGGCTACAACCATTGACTGTTAACTACAAGCACCATGGCGGTCAATAGGCTGGTCAATAATGATGATCTACAACGAAGGTGGTCTGCAAGAAATGTCTGGTCCATGTATTATTGACCAGCCTATTGACCGCCATTAACCCATCATTGGCCAGCCTCTTAAGCTGATCGGCAAGACATGTCCACATCAAACACGCCTTTCACCAGAATGAGGATTTAATCAGGCCCCTCGGCAATTGACCAAGATGCAAAAACTGGTCGCTGATAAGAAGGGAAACATAATGTAAGTATGTGTGCATATAAAATCAAATCAACAGTCATCGAGCGATTTTCACCAAAGCCATCAGCAACACATGGGATACAATATATAGCGCTAGATCCATATTAATAACCTCCCCAATGTTGGATGGTGAATCACCAGCCATTCGAAAAAACTGAGGATGGTTTATTCATATGGATCTCACCCCCCATTTCGGTATGTTTACCTGTGTATACGTGGATATCCCTCGCCCATTGCGGCTATTTAAGTGCGGAAACAACTTCCTACAACTCTCAAGGGGCGTGGCGCCATCATTAGGATCTCCCTTTCGAAGAGGACAGCACTACTGCAATAGCTCCCACATTGACACATATTAAGCATCCTTGACACTGATTAACCTTTCCTAGACGTCACCAACCATCGTCAACCACAAGAAGCCATCATCAACCATCATTCAACACCACCAACCATCACTAACCATCACTAGCCATCAGGAACAATCATTAAGCATCATTGACCCTTATCAACCATCATCAACCCCCACCAAACATCACGAACTATCATCGACCATCATGGACCATCATAAAACCATCAATCAACGAACATCAAATCACAGGTTAGTCACCATAAAACCATCAGAAAACCATCATTTGTCATCACTAAGCATCAACGAACATCAGATCACAGGCTTCCCCTGAGCTGCGGCTGACCGCGAAGGCGTCCGGACTGGTCGGGCTCCCCAGGGTGATAGCGTCCTGGATGGCACGGGTTGGGGATGGAATTTGTTGATGGAATCTATTGATGTTTAGTGATGATGAATGGCTAATAAATGTTCAAAATTGGAGGATGTAATATGGTTATATAATGATTAATTGGTTGGGGTGATGTTTAGTGATGATGAATGGTTAGTTGTTGGTTAATCTATGGTTAATTGTTGGTCAATGAATAATTGTTGGTTAATGAATAATTGTTGGTTGATTAGTGGTTAGTTGTTGGTTTGGTTGTTCAACACTACTGATGGCAACCCGAAATGGTCATCAACAGCACCGCTATCGGGCGCGGTAGTTCTACTTATTCAATACTTGAAGTTTATGATGCCAACCCCCACCAACAGACCCCCTCATGAACCAACCTGGCAATGGAACATTCCACTTCTTCCGGGAAACTCATGGGAAACTAGCTACAGAAAATTCATGAAAATTAAATTTCTCAGGCAAAACTTTGGGAAACGAACGCTACAAGTGGTGGACTGTCCATTGTCAGGTTAGTTCACCAGCGCGTAGATGACTCATATTAGGGTCCACAACAACTAGAAGGAACATCAGTGGGGTTGCGGCTAGAAGGAACATCCGTGGGGTTTGGGCTTACCCTATTGGGCGCATGGACAAACCTGTGTTTCAGTGTTCTCCAGGCGTTTCCAAACTCAGCTATGTACCAGGAAATCATCATCCCTACTGCTAATCATTCTGAATCCATTGCCACAATGAATAAGTAATCATTGTGAAGCATTCAGAACCATCAGGACCCTCCGGTAATCAAACATAAATGGCGTCGAAATCAAGCATTTGTAGGTGGAACCGTGTGCCGCATGATTCTCAATTCTTAATCAACTGGTTGAGACAAACCAAGGAGGTCCTCCAGGTCGCTGTCATCAAAGAGCAGACTGCCGCTCCGTCCTTGGTTGCCGCAGTTGAGTTGCTGAGCAAGGTCAAACTCAAGCACTGGTAACCCAGGGTTACCTCCCAACTAACAATGCGCCAAAATAAGGGCACCCCCAGCCAACCAATGGTTTCCAGTAAAATCATCATTTTTTGGTGGGGCCCATTGGTCACCCTATGGCTTGGCACCTACCCAACCCCCAGGCCGTGGCAAGGACTCACCAAACTCGTCCAAGGGACGGCTAGGCGACTTGGCCTTTGGCAACGACACGATTCTTCGGGTTTCCTCAGCCGTTGAGCTTCGACGGGTTGAGAACATCATGGTGGTTTCTCATGGTTTTATAGGGGATTACAATGGTCAATAGGGGTACTGCAATCACCAACAAGAATAGCTGAACAACTGCTGTATGGTGGTTTCTCAAGTCAAATGGGTACCTCCAGTTATCATCCGGTTTATTAACTATTAGTAGTACTAAAATACATAGCTTTGGGGGCTCCCTATGACTTGAGAAACCACCCCATAGATGACAATCATCTCCATCAACTAGCCGGCTTTATGACCAGCCATAGCAACCATCAAGCTGCTTGGATTGAGTCGACTGATGCTACTGGTTGGTCAACTAGCTTTCATGCAGAGGTGATGATCCGCAATACAAGAACCGAAGAGATGACTTGCTACGGTGGTTGATGGTATTGATACCTGTTGTGACTATTAGCCTATACCAAATCCCGCTAACCAAGTATAGGTCCGCATCGTTTCTACTGGCGGGTGGATGTGATTACATATTATGATAACCACTTGGTGGAAGTACGATTGAAACAATAATCAACGACTGCGTCCATGAGGCCCATTGAGGGATAACGCATTGATGAAGTCTTCCGCTTACATATGCACATGTCTATCTATGTATCCATCTGTCTCTCTGTCTCTCTGTCTCTCCGTCTCGATCTGTCTATCTCTCTCTGTCTCTCTGTCTCTATGTCTCTCTGTCTCTCTGTCTCTCTGTCTCTCTGTCTCTCTGTCTCTCTGTCTCTCCGTCTCGATCTGTCTATCTCTCTCTGTCTCTCTGTCTCTATGTCTCTCTGTCTCTCTGTCTCTCTGTCTCTCTGTCTCTCTGTCTCTCTGTCTCTCTGTCTCTATGTCTCTATGTCTCTATCTCTCTATCTCTCTATCTCTCTATCTCTCTATCTCTCTCTGTCTCTGCCTCTCTGTCTCTGTCTCTCCGTCTCGATCTGTCTATCTCTCTCTGTCTCTCTGTCTCTGTGTCTCTCTATCTCTCTCTGTCTCTCTGTCTCTCTGTCTCTCTGTCTCTATGTCTCTATGTCTCTATGTCTCTATGTCTGTCTGCCTGCCTGTCTGCCTGCCCGCCCGCCTGCCTGCCCAACCTTTCTGCGTGCCTGCTTGTTTGTCTGTCTCCGTCTGTCTGCCTGTATGTCTGTCTGTCTGTCTGTCTGTCTGCCTCTCTGTCCGTCTGTCTGTCTATCCTCATTTTGGCTTATCCAAATTGCTGTTTGGACGAGTCGATTCAAGAAACACATCTTCCAGGTCGGAAGATTTATGAATAGCCGTACTGATGGTGTCGCGCATATTCAGAATCAAACGACCTGATTCATTCAAACAGTTCATAAGGCATTATCAAAACATATCAAAACCTTTATTGATGTTTACAAGTCATCGCCCGAACATCCATTGACAACGATCAAAATCTACACTTCCAAGGTCCAACGTCTTCCAAGCGGCACCTGTCCTAGCTCCACCAGCTGATTTCAAGTCCATCCAAACACTGCCAAGGCGCAACATCTGAGGTGCCGCTCTCATCTGAGAAGTAGGATGGCATGGCACCACGGATGCATTCGCTGGCCACGGTGCCCTTCAGCCGAATGATCGTGTCTCGTTTTGTCATCGACAAAATCATCGATGATTCGATGTTAGACAGGCTTGGCAAAGGTTCATGTTAGATCATCGTGTTTAATGATCCACAAAATCATCGATGATTTGATGTTCAATGAGACGCAAATGATCAAAAACAATCCAACAAGGAACAAACACATGATTTAATTTCATCATAAAAAGGCACGTTTTTGTTCGTCGTCAAAACATATCTCTCCCGGAATAGTTGTGCCATTTCGGCCAAAAGGCCAGTTGATCAACTCATTCCTGGAAATCCATGGAAATCCTAGAACAGCTGGAGCCACTATTTGCTGTGGCACTTTGGTACCCACGCTGTCAGCAGTTGATTGGCAGCTTGTGGATTGCGTTTCTGATCACGCTTTCCCTGGAGCCAATTGGCTTCGGAAGGTGTCGCTGTTGCTTCGAGCTGATGAAGCATATCTAGCGAAATGGAAGGTGAACATAAACCCTGGTCCTGGGCTGCAGCAAAAATCTGCGGCGGTGTGCAAACAATTCTATTTCATGAAATACTGTCGTCATCATTGTCATCAGCATCAACATCATTGTTGCCTCCTCCGTCGCCCTCACAATGTTTATCTCAATATTAACCTTGACTGACATCCTGACCATCGTCACCATCATACGTCCCTTCGGGTGGCTATTTTCATTGCCATCATCGGCACCATCGCAGCCGCATACCAGATACTGTACCCTGAGACCCACTGTCCTGTTCTTTTTCATGTGGCTCATCGACCACGGTGTGCCGCACATCCCCCCATCCACCCATCCCCAGGCCCCGACTTGGGATCAACAGCAAAAACGTACCACGAGTACTCAATCATCAACAGCCAGTGTTAACAATCATCAAACGTGATTCACCATCACAATACCAACATTTAACCAACATTTAACCAGCATTAACCACCATCATCCACCATCAAGCATCATGAAACTCTTGGAGGCGGTCCCAAGGAGGGAGGTACCGCTGAGCATTGCTGTTTCACCTCCAAAGTAGCGCCAAAGCCCTCCAGCAGAGTATCTACATCTGCCTTCAGGTGAGGAAAGCGAAAAAACACAGGTCATGGTGCACACATGTCCTGATGTCTGTATTATCTATCTACCTGCCTGCGTATCTAGCTAGCTAGCTAGCTAGCTAGCTATCTATCCATCTACGATCTATCTATCCATCTACCTACCTACCTACCTACCTATCTATCTATCTAGTAGCTATATCCACATGATCATATATGATGTATGTGTTTTGACTTGGCAATGTATGTCAATGTGCATTAACATGAAGTGCTTTCGACTTACATAAATCTGATTCATATGGTATCACATTAGGTATGTAAAGTGTACAATTACAATATGCATATGCATGATATTTATATATATACATATATATGGCTGTTTCTCAAAATAGGGTAGTTCAACCCCGCAAACAACCCTTATTGAATGAACATATATAGTAATTTAATAAACCATCCATCTTTAGGGGTCCCCTGTTTTGAGACATGTAGATGTATTGTGTCTGTACTACAACCTGCATATGCAATGCGCAAAATTACGCAAATGCACTTGGCACATTGGATGGTTTGGGATGCTTGTCACTCCATGCTATGTTGAGACCTCTGCATGTACTGCCCCACACTGTGTCTGTAAAGGTACCCGTGGCGGGGGCCAAAGGATACTATCAAAGGGCAATCCGTGTCAATCTTGGAAATGACCACTAAACCTGAGTACAACTAGAACAGCCAGCAGGGCATTTCCCCCCTACATACCAGTCTATGCATTCCTACATCGTACCTGGCAGTACCATGAAACTTTCTCAGTATCCAATCCTCTTTCCTATGCCGTAAATCCCCCCAAACCTCCAAACTCGCTAAGGATGACCATGATGATCGACCAAAGATGCCTAGTCAGAGGATATTTCGAGACCACCAACCCCTTTCCAACCCCCATCTCTAAACCTTCGGCCATGACATGCGTAGCTCCCGGATGATCCACCTGCCT
>VSDK01011685.1:29488-53993 GCA_009767595.1 Symbiodinium kawagutii | reverse complement strand
TGAGCTCCCGGAGTTCCCCCCTGCCTCTGTGGCAGGCGCGCCGCGTTTCATGGCTGAGCCATGGCGACTTCGTCCAACTGGTTCCCTACTGAGGATTTGCAGCTCGACTCCTGCTGTAGCACCGGCCTTCTCCTGATGAGTTTTGCATTCGCATTGTTGGGTTGTAACTACAGAATAGGTTACACATGCGTCATACATTGGTGGTACATTGTTTGTATACGTTGGTTACATACATGGGTTATATACATTGGTTACATATATATATATACATATTTATATATACATATATATTATATATATTTGGTTTTACATGAGTTATACATTAGTAACATGGGTTTGTACTAATGTTATACCATTGTATTATCATTTAGTATCTTGGTTATACCATTGTACTTTTGTAGATCAATTTTGAGGGCGAACTCGATAAGCTGTCGCGACGCCGAGCTGAATTTGACAGCCCTTGGGCCGAAAAATCTCGACCCAACATGCACTATGTGACCTGCTGTGTGTGTTCAGCACATGGAAATTGAGGTGATATGAAAATGACCCTCAATGCTGGTGAAAACAGTCCCAGTGTGGAACTTTGTGGGGGATGCTGTGCAAGTCCCACCGTCTACGACCATCTACGACCTGTTTCTATGCGAAGTTGTGATGATTTGTTCCGTTCTGCGAAACCCGCGCTGGTGGGTACCTGATTTTGTACCTGATTTTTGCATGGACGAACTCACAAATGGACCGCTGAGTGTCTTGCCTACAAGTGCTCCTGAGCAGCGATCCCGTTCGGAGGTTAACGATGGCAACAATTCCCATCATTGAGTCAATGTGCATCCTCGATTACCCAATCAAGTGTGCTCACGTTGAACAAGCCGCTTGGCCTTGACATGCAACCTTTTCAAAACGAGATCCGATGTTCTGTCCTGCTGGTCCCAGCCACTCCAATCAAATCAAGTTGGGAATCCCAACATCTTTGAGAAACAAAGGCAAGCTAACAGAGCTGGCTATGGGTCAAACAAGACTCCCTGGGCATCCCAAAAAGAAAACTCTTTATCGAGACATTAAGGACCTTAATTTTGAATCAGGAAATGTTCTTCAAGACTTGATGATGGAGAGTCTGTCATCCTAGGACTGGAACCAGTTGTGAAACAGGCGAATCAGGTGCCATGGCGAATGTCACGACCTTGGCAGAGCCTTCTCCAAGCAAGAACCAGCCGCGCGGTCGAAAGTGTTGAAATGGTGGTTTCTCAAAATGGGGGACCCCTAAATCATCCAAGATCAATCAATATCAGTCATTTATAATTACTAATAAACCGACCATTCTTGGGGGGTCCCCCATTCTAAGAACCCCCCAAATGGTTGCAAGCTGCACAAAGCTCAAGTCTCCATGACATCGACCTGTTTACATCCGGAAAAGGACACAGTCTGCACCAACCAGCACCCCATTGGCTACGCCGGCTACGCTTAGATCTGACAGCTTGTCTTTCGACCCCAGTTGCTACGTCTCAATGCTCATCACCTGGCTACGTCGGTGGCGGGTCGCTGTGGCAGGATCGCTACGGGGGCAACGCCATGACCTCAACGAGATCCCACATGCTCTGCACACGTCTATATGATACGCAATCATATTGCATTGATGTCATTGAATAACGTCTATGTCAGTAGAGCCACAACGACCAAGTTTGAACCCTGCCTTCAATCGCTTCTCCGAATGCAGCATTCTTAACCGTTCTTAGCCATCATTCATGTAGCCCACCGGCATGAATCAACATAGCCATGATCCATCCTATGATTCACATAACACTATCACCATCTCTTGACCATCCTTAAGCCATGTTGGGTCACCAGGTTGGGTCGTCCATTCCTACGAGAACCCCACCTGTGCTCTGCTCAGCGCAGCGAAGTTCGCCAGGGCCCCCGCCTTGCAGCCACCGTCGTTGGATCCATGGACGCCATGGTTCACAGTGAAAAATCGTGAGCATGGTCAATAATGTTGGTTTCTGATTAGTGTAACCCCCCCTAAAGTACTGAAAATAGATGAAACCAACAGGTAGATACTAATCAGAAACCAACATTAACCAATGGTGGTGAATTATCCAATTTTTATGGTGGTTAATAACGAATGGTGAAGAAGAATGGTTTGAGAGAATAGTGGTTTGATTTGGTTTGATAATATAGTTGTTTGATAGCAGTGGTTTGGAGTTTGGATAATTAAAAATATTATCATCCAAGCTCGTTTGATAATAGTGGCTCAGAACCAAAAGTTAAGAGATGGTTATGATAGTGGTCAATTCATAATGATGATTAAGAATGGTTCGTAATGGTGAACAGTGATGGTGGCTGAATAAACGTTAATGGTACAAACAATACTCGTACAGTAAATGGTCAAGAACCAGAGGATATCAGGAATAGAAACGGATGCAAGCCAGCTAGGAATGTTAACTGGACAACTAGTATAAACATTGGATAACTCAATGTTAACTGGATAATCAATAAACAGATTATCTGTATAACATAGTACATTGATAGATGAGTGAACCATCGTAGATCCAACACTTGGCTAGCTGGTGATCTACCAATTGAAAGGATCTACCATCGGTGGCCACCCCTGGGGTCATAAGTTGGTTTTTTTAGGCTATCAATCTACAGTTGTATAGTAGATATGGGTTACCCGAGACATGATAGATATGACTGTAGATTGACTGTCATCAATCAACCATAGGTGGTAGTTACCCTAGTTATAACCCAACGACTCGTTCAGCTGGTTCAGCTGGTTCGGAGCCCACCGAATGTATCAAACTCCCATGATCTCCCAGTGTGGCTTCGTTGCGATTGAGACTCAAGCATCAAGCCCTGCATACCCAGCCCGTGATCATGCCGTGTTTCAGGTGGTGAGACATGTGACACGCGAAGCAGCGGCGATCTCAGAACATTTGAATTGTTTCCGAAACCTGTGGAGAATGAAATCTTACTTGTTGCTTCATCATTGGTGCCAGCGCCACCAACGACAACCAGTGGTTTTTGAGAGCTGAATCTGAATTGATATTGAATCAATTTGCATCACAGATTCTGTAGATCGTTCCCTATCCTTCGTCTTGATGCCAAAGGCAGGCCCCTGAGTGTGTCAGCTGGCGTCGCAAAACTACCCATCATTTCTACACCATTTGGTCAGGCAAGATTGCCGTAGTGGCTGATGAGGATGACCATGACGAGATTTCCTTGTCCTTGTTCCTTGAGCCCCAACTGGAATTCGCACCAAAAAACAGAAAATGGAGCAAGCCGAATCAAACAAACAGGCCTAGATCCACCCAAATCCTATAAGGGAGACCCGATCTGTTGCGCAACCCCCAAGGAATCCCGCGATATCAAGGCCCTCTCCGAGGACTCCCGCGCCTACCCTGGTGGCGCACCAGGTGGTGGTGAGGGAGGTGGCCCGCGGATGAGCGTTCGCTCCTGAGGAGAAGGTATCCATGGGTAGCTGTGCAGGGATCAAGCTTGGACAGGGCATCGACAGGTGACCGACCAAACAAGCAACCAACCAAGCAACCAACCAACCAAGCAAGCAACCAAGCAACCAACCAGAGTTGCTGCTTAATTGTCAAGAATAGATAATGATAGCGGACGGGAACTAACAACTAACAACACAAGCAAGCAACCAATCAACCAACCAGCCAATGGTGAAGAGGCTGGTGAATTGTTAATCAATGCTAATGATCAATAGATTTAATGGATAATGATAGCGGACGATAACTGACAACCATTGGGGGTATACCAACTCACAGTTCTACAACTAGAATCAAGATGAATCAACTAGAAATTTGCGCCCATACTGAATATTACTGAATTAGTACTGGGATGAATGAATGGCCTGCACCCAAGCTTCGGAGTTTCCCAAATGTTGCGCAAAGCTGGTACTGGTACGGGTGTGGCTTCTGTTGGAAGAGGACCAAGGGAGATGGCTTGTGGCTTGTCATTTGGCTTGGACTGGATTGGTATGCGACGTCAAGTCACGATGAGCATCTAACCGTCCCTGTGACAGCCTTGTGAGCCTCTGCTGTTCAGATTCCACAGAAAACTGGCAGGTTCAGGTTTGCACTTTACGTGGATTTACATGGCACCTGCAGCTTAACTACGCTCGGCTTCAATTTGCTACTGATACTTCCAGGTCTGCTGGTCAGGCTGAGAAGTTGTGCAGAGCTTTGTCGTAGCTTCCCAAAGGGATGCAAATCTGCCCAAGGTCCAAACCCACCTCCTGCTCGAGTTAGTAGGATAGATACGTCCACATTTTCCTTGGTTGATGATGAATAAATGCTGGTTGATCATTCATGCTTACATACTGCTTATGTTGAACTACTAAGCAGTGGCCCTGGTATGCCCTGGTTTTGGTCAATGCCCTGTACCCCAGCTGTTGGTTCGTTCACCTCCCAGTGGCTGTTGGTTGGTTAAGCTCTTGACCCTGCTCGCCATGTGACGTGTGTTTCTCAGATCTGTCACCAGTATGGTCAAACAGTCAACCAATCTGAGAGTCTTGAGCTCCAAAATCAGATATAGTTGGTATATTCCCCTACTGCTGTTAGTGATCATCCGCTATTAATGATTAATTAATCATTGACCAGCAATGATACCTAAGCCTACTTTGGTGTAATCCCATACTGTTGTTAGTTAACCCCCTTAACGCAATGACCAGCAACCACCTTTGATCCACAACTCCAACCATCCAATGGTCCCTAGGACACCGCTGCGCTGCGCATCGCTCTCCTGCGGCGTTTGATACGCTCGTCGCACCCGCGCGTCTTCGTCCCTCTCTTTGCGGCGCTGCTGCCGCAGCATGCGGCGCCTCAGCTGCACAAAATCCGCCAGGGGGAGATGAGGGACCATAGGTTGAAGTCGTTCAGAAAATAGATCAAAAATGAGACTTCATCATGTAATCATATGCAATCTTGATGGTAATACATGACTGTCTGTTAGTGGTTACTACTTTTTATTACTACTATTTATGCTCTTAGCAGAGTAAAGAATCCTTCATGGTGGTTGTGACTAACAATTGATTGCTGTTTGTTAATATGGATTGGCATTGTTTGCCACGGATTGATGGCTTGGTTCATCAAAATTGATTCTGCATACATACTGATGCACTGACTCATGATAGTGGTATCAATAAAAGGGGCGTACCGGTTGGTGTCTTCTATGCACAATGGCACTCTATTGGGCATGGCACTGGCTGGTCGCCCACTACCCATCACTTTGCGAGGTTTATGATTTCCAAGAAGTGAACAATCAGGACCAGGAGTCGTTATCTGTTATATAATTGTAAACAGATTGATTGCGGTGCATTTCTCCAAGTATAACCTACTTACAAAACCAGCTACAACCCTACATTGCAAAGGTAGCTGTAACCCGTCAATAAATCGAAGGTCCCCGAGATTTCTGAAGCTTGTCGTGACTGTTTGTCAGTGTTAGTCCTGTCGACCGTCCCGGCGAAGCTGGCTTGACCAGATTAAGCACCGTGGGAATGGACCAGCCAGAGCTTGACTCTTGCTCCCAATCTTGGGATACATTTGCATCCAGCAATGCTGAGGCTGAGCTGATCATGGGGAAACCACAGATCTGGCTTCGCAGAGCTGAGCCCTCGACAATTTGGTTTTCATCGTTCCGCCGCGTCATTTTCTCCAGCGAACCTCGCCACACAGCGACCGACGGGGCAATGAAAAGCATGCCACGGCACGGCAAGGGTTGAGATGTGTCCAATGGCGTATTGATGTGCCATGGTATAGGTATCATGTGTGTAGGATATGTGTGGACATATTCAGGTGACAGTACATAAATCTTTCATGTTTCATGGCCGAAATCCATTTTGTTCCATGTTTTCGTGCCCGTTGCAGGGATATCGCTGCCTGCAGAATAAAAATGGGGCTATCCGTTCGCCATGGATACAGAAACTGTGCAGGGCTGAAAGCATGAATTTGCGTCCTGCTTTCATGGTGATTTCACCACGGATCATTTGTGGATCGGTCCGGCCCTGTTTGTCTAACGAGAATTCTTAGCGGCTCACCCAATGAGCTTTCGACCACCCCTCCTTCTCTCAATGTTAGGGTATGAAGACTGCAGTGCCTGCCAATCAACAATAGAGCTTCAAGAGTAACACATGCTGATACCTTCACCATTGACCCTGTTGGCCCCTTGATCAATGCCTGGAGGTACATGGGTCCGGGTGCTTCGCACAAAGGTTCGAAGATTGGCACACCTGGAGGCTACGGTAAGCTGCAGCATCAAGTGATCGGCAGAATGAACGCGAGATCGAGTTGAACTACCAGGCCACAAACAAAGTCAGCTGTACTGACCATGATTGGCCATTAACCATCATCAACCATGCTTAATGGTTAATGATGGTCAACCCTGATGATTGACTTGCTTAATGTTAACCATTCACATACCATCCAGCATATGAACCATGATTAGCCAGGTTTAACATCGCTACATCACAGGGCCCACCAACTGTCAGGTCTACCCTACATCTCCACAAACCTCTGCAGCTGTTTCCAGACTCCAAATGGTGATCGATGGGGAAAGGCTGCGATTTTTTGCGCAACCACCGAATGAAATGAGCCATTTCAGGCACCAGTTCATAGTTACATTCAAAGAATTTAGTTGGTTAAACATTCAATGGTCCACGCTATCAATCGTCAACATTCAATGATGGACCATCTGGTTCGTTATTCAATTATGGATTTAATGTTGAAACCACAATTAACAATTTGAAATTCACAATGAACCATTTATCATCATTAATCTACCATTGTTAATCATTACTCCAACACTAGTCAACCATCATGATGGATCGCCGCAAGGACTGAGGATGAATCAACTGCCCCAGGGGATGCTGGCTGAACATTCTCATCCTCAATGCTTCTGCCGGGGTGCCATGTTGAAATGCCCTGTTGCTGTTCTTCGAAATGCCTCGAATTGGTCATAAGTTGGTGTTTAACCTGAGTACAGCATAGTGATACCATACCTACCATCACCGGTAGCTACCCTGGTCACAGCCTCAGCCTAAGTTAAATAACTGGGGGGTACCACATGTTCACGCAAAGTGCATCATGCGCAAAGCCCGTCTAATCAAATCGTATGAACGGAGCGCATCTAGCCCCAACCACTACAGGGACACAAAAGAAACAAACGAATACAAACGAAAGCAACACCCCGCGTAAGCGTGCTTGCAAAACATATGCCAAATGCCAAAATGCATCTACTTTTGACCTGATCATGAAAGAGATCAGCACAAAATAATGCATTGCTGTTTGTTCACTGCATATGTGGAGAGATGTTGGGAAATCAAGCAGAACTCGGCGAGCGTCTTCTCTGCAACCAGAAAAAGACATCAATGTCAGGCAGAATGAACGAGAATTGGGTCCTGCAGCTAACAAATGGACGTCGTAAGTAGCGGACAAGTGTTCTTCCCCACTCATGAGCTTTGTAGTTGATTCACTACGACACATGGTTGAGTCCACTGATGTCTCGTAATTACAAACAAAGTTCTAATATTCTCATCACCGTGACATCCAGTCCAGTTGGCTGTGTTCCTGCATAGCGTGCGTTCAAAATGGGTGCAGTAAGAACCATTGACTCTGAAGATTCTCAACCATTGTTCATCATTAGCCATCAATATCCTGCATGATTAGCTATTGTTCGCCATCAATTGAGAGCCTTGACATTCTCACCAATGGCAGTGGGTCAGTTCACCCTTAGTCCCCTTGGTTCCCCTATCATAAACCATGGTTTTCCCTATTGTTACTGGTTACTAACCACCATGAAATTGGTTGGTTAACTGCTTGACCCAGCTCGCCCAATCTCCTCCCAACTTCGCGCCTGAAACTGCCAACTGTGCTGTCGGCGCTAAGCGCAAGGCGGCCGGAAGGCGCCTAGAGCTGGAGAAGATGACGTCTGCTGGACCAGGGGACCCAGGTCGGATGGTGCGTCGATATGGCGAGCTGGGTCACCAACCAATGATGGGGGAGAATGACCCACTGCCATGTGGGGGAACCACTGCCATGTGGCATCAAGTTGTACAGGGTTAATGGATAACCAGGGAAAATCATGGTTAATGATAGGGGAACCAGGGGGACTAAGGGTGAACTGACCCACTGCCATGTGGCATCAAGTTGTCCCGCTGGCTTCACATAGACGATTCCACTAGACCGACCAATCTTCACGGCCAACAGTTTTGAGCCAAGCATTTTGCTAGTTATCCCTATCATTATCCATCATAATCCCGAAAAAAAAAAAAAACATGAAGCAACCAGAAACAACGCTTCTTGTATAATGTTTTTAAAACTGGTCAACAGCTGTTGCTGACAGCTATACCGCTGGAAGAGGGAAATGTAGGAATTACTTCATTGCACACCTTCCTGTCATGTTTGCTACACACTTGGCAGCTTAGTTCAGTCAGAATATTTCATGATGCCTCTGTCAATCGCTACTTCCATCAGCCCGCAAAAACCTGCCAATGGAGGACCATCCCTTGCTGGAGTTTGGGTAACAAATTCTCCCCCCAAGCCCCTGGTTTCCCCCAATAACCTTGTGTTCCTTTACTTGACTCAACTTGTGATGTTCCCCTCACAACAAATCGATGCGTGTATCGACACACCTTGGCTGTTTAGGGCTTAGTTTTACTCTCCAATAGCAGCTCTTTGTTGGTGTTGGGGTCCTGCAGCTGCAAAAGTCTTCTTGCAACAGGTGCCTTCCCAGCAGCCTGAGCTGGGAAGCAAAAAGGATTGCTTGACATTTGGCTATGGGTCAGTGTTTCAGCAATCAACCATCTAATCGGGGATAATCACCAACAATTTCATTGGGAAAACAATGGTTGATAATAGGGGAACCAGGGGTACAGGTTTTTGACCCACTGCTATTTGGCCTCATCGTCTTTGCTTGACAAGCTGTGTTCATCTTCTCTGCTCTGAACCACATGACCACAGAACGCTTGACTACCTTTTTGTGCCAACCCTTGATTGGCAGGATCCTGTACCAGCAGTTTTGTTGAGCACACACTGTACTTTCTCATTAGATTGATTCTGCACCAGTACTCGAGGTTTAGGTTGGGTTCATCATGTCCAGCTCAAATGATGCAATTCGTGGCTTGTCCAACAACCAAAAGTGCCATGGTGTTACTGTAGAGTGGGGTGCTGTTCCCATAGGTTTTGATTTGGGGGCTGGGCGTCGTAGAGGCTCTAGACACATGCTGAGAGACGCATGTTAAGAACCCCCTCAGCGAGTTTCTTGCTGAATGGGGAATGGTTGATTCACAACAGCTATGTTCATAGTCCACCAGCCACCAGCCATTTCTATTGTGTTTATAAATTGGTTAATTAAATCGCTATGTTAAATTGGTAACTACGGTAACTTCTCCTCCCAAGTTGTCAACCTCGCTGTTTAAACAGCCTACACGATTGATCTCCCACGCACTGTTTCTGATGTCTCAATAGGCAGGTGATTGAAATCCCACGCGAACTGAACTTGGAGCAAAATTCAGCAAGTCCATCCATCGTCTATAGAACAAAACACGTTGCCTGTACCGACCTTGAAAATACAATCGGTCGTTTACTCTTACTGATGTGTGACTTTTTGGAGTTGAAGGAGTGTTCCATCAATGGGAAATCGCCGCTGTTTTCTGTTCAAAACTACCATTTCGAGGATAGTTGCGAATATCCCATGTATGGATGTACCCATTTGACCCTATTTCAATGGCATATGCCTATTCTTGCAGGTCGTATCCCCATGGACCACCACGAAGTGTTATTACGGAAGGCCAAAAAGCAACCATTCACCAAAGCGCCTGCCAAGTGCGCTGGCCGCTTGTAGCATGGCCGCAGAGAGGCTAGTGGGATAACTTGAAATGCATAAAATCTGCTGGAATCTTGGGTGTTGGGTGGAGCTGAAGCTATTTGTGCTGGTGGGTTGTCTTGTTGTGGTCAAGTCTGTCAAGAGTTGAGAAGTCTTGAGCTTTGAATTCCAGGTGCATTTAGGTGCATGGATGATGACAAGCATACACACCAAGTGTTTACACCTTGCAAACCATGAACCAAGAGTGCTTTGCTGGCGCTCATGTGAAGGTGTCGCTGTGCCAAACAGACATGTCAACAGTGCCCTGCGCGGACTGCCCCCCACTGGGGCCAAAGCTAGAACACGCAAAGGGTTGGCTGGGGGGTCCTCCATACTCTCAGTGACGCAGCAAAAATACTACTGACTTGATAAATTGATTCTCTATCTGCGTGTATGCTTATGTTATGTACAGTAATGTAAGGTTTTAATGTCATGTCATGTTCATGTCATGTCATGTCATGCATGCTATGTACGGTATTGGTAGTGAACTGTAATGTCGTGTACGGCAGTGCGATACAATGTGCGGTTCTGGTATGTGAGGTATGGTCAAAATTACTTTGCGGGACAATACAAGGAGCCATTTTGTGAGACCCTTATCGTTCTAAAAGCGTTTCTGCATCCATACTATCCGACACCAATTCTCATTGTGCAAAACAAAAACCTGGCGAAGAGTGTAGCCAATGATGTTGACTCTTCTGCCGCCTTTTTTTGGCTGCTGCTGCTGCTGCAACAATCAGGATCTCATCAACAGGAGAACTTGTCGCTGTCGCAACGCACTTCTTCCCGTAACTCCACCATTGTTCGCTGCACACCCAGAAATGAACCTAAATGCTACATAGGTAAATGGGATCCATCCACATATGTTATAATATATATTTATATATACATGCAAAAAACTATGGCTACAGTATTCTGTGAGTCCCTGATCGTTCTTCATGGTTCCATGCAGCTTCCAGAACCTGACTGTCACTCCAATACACAATCAATTGAGGCTAATTTTGGCGGAATCTCATGTGTCAGGTGATTTGAAGAACTATGCGTAGATGCATGCATATGTGCATACGTACATTTGAACATGCATGTATTGACACCAGCGATACCACTGGTCATCCCAATCGGAATAGCAGTTCTCTTGGGCAGTGCAGCCACAAGAGTTTGAGAATTCCTTCGGCAGCGCCTCGGATTTTTTGGCTGACATTCTGACAAAGCACATTGCTCAATTCAGTGGCTTGAGAGGTGGGCTTGCATGCGCACTGCTTCCGTGCCTTTATCATGGTTCAAGGCCGTTGAAGGGAAACGGGGGCCAAGTTGAGAGCACCAATTTAATCCAGAACCCCCACATTGTATGTTTGTGTAGACACGTACGGCACATGGATTTATTTGGATGCTCCCGAGAATGGATGAAAATGGCATCTAATCCCAAAAGATTAGTTAAAATGGCTTACTTGTTCAAAACGAAGATTTGTGGTTTTGGTATGCATATCTATCTATGTAAGTATACCATTCCTATCCATGTCATTTGTTGAGTATAAGCCTATCGAATTCTTGATTTCCGTCATGATTTTTGATTTTTTCGAACCTACCACATCCCCGCTTCTCGATTTCCAATGCAGATCTGGGTGGCCACTTCCCTGGTTTCTCGGCAAGGGACCTTTTGCCTCATGGACCCTGGGGAGCACAGCTCAGCAGAAGTCCATGGGCCCAGTGACTTCGTGCGCAGCCCAACCTCTAGCGATGAATTTTCGTCTCCGGCACGCGGAAACGAACAAACACTCTGAGATGTCTCAGAAGTTCAGTTTGCTGAAGGTAGCCACCGCTGCCATGTGAAATGACCACTCTTTGTTGCTAGACTTCCATCATTGGTGCGCTAAAATGTCGCTTTAATGCGCTTCGATGATGACTCGTGTGTGAAATGAAACTGTTGCATGATTACCCTTGTGTTCATTTCCACTTGTCTCTCCAATCAATGATCTATTGTAAGCATCATCTGCTGGCCAGTAGTACCTGACACAACCTGATTACCAGGTGCTTTCCGAGGATTCCACGGATTAGGGCTTGAATTTTACAGCAGTCCGAAACTTCTGAGACTGTTCGCATGCGTCCGCATAGGCCAACAGGAATCTACAACAACTGGGTTGAGCCGACGGTTGAGCTAAGAAATGTGCAATTTTGTCAACAGTGGCACTTGGATCCACTTGGATGCACTTGGCCTCTGATTTCTTGCATGTCGTTTTCCTGTTGGTCCAGGGTTGCCACAAGATTTGGTGAAAGGCATTGGTTCCATGCAGCTCGACAGCAATCTGTTCACCAAATCCGGGCTCCTAAGTTGGTTCGGTACATTGACGCAACGCAGATCCGCTGCAGAGATTTGATGAACCGACCTGTTTGGTTGGTCTCAAGGGGCAGGGCCCCCCAGATCCAAACCGGTTCCATATCCCTAGACGCTGCCATCATTGACATCGTCGTTAATGACCTTGGTCTCCTTTGGACTTCAGTCTTTGAACTGCAAATCCTTTGAGCTTGCAGGAAACATCGCCAAAGCGTCGCCTTTTGTGCGACTTGCAAATTCATACATTGCGGATAATTTGGATATATTGGCAATTCGAACACATCCTAGCTTCCGATTGCTGGGCTCATTATGTCAACTTACTGTATTTTGTGGACTGGCTATTTTTAAGAATGGCACGATGCCAAGAAACGACAAAATCTCTAAGTTCAGATAAAAAAAATCGAAATCTGTCACATGGGCATGCACTAGGAGTCTTCATGCAAGGGTAGACACTGGGGAGGAACCAGGGCTACCTTCTCTGAAAGAAACAGTCCCACCTGTGCAAACCGTGCCATACATGATGGCTACACTTGAAAACAAATTGAATGGCAGTATTTGCGGGAAAATCCAAGTTGGGAAAATCTAAACTCGTTACTGAAACATATCTTGAAAATGTGCAACAGCCGCTGATTCCTGAAGACCTTGAGTCCGACTTTCAAGACTTTCAAGGTTAGTACAGGCTAGCAATATCTAACAATTGTTGATAATGATGGCCAGTAGTGGTTCATAATGGTTGAGAATGGTTTAGGAATAGTATCCAACAATTGTTGATAATGATGGCCAATAGTGGTTCATAATGGTTAAGAAGGGTTCAGGATGGTCAATAATGGTTGTGATACCCAACAAGTTTCAAGATTTCTACTAGCACTGTCTCTGTGGACATTCTCGAAGTCTGCCAAATCGCTACTGTCGAAACACAATACCTCTACATCGCATGCACCCCGTAAGCGTCCATGTGGGTTGGTTTTGCCCATGTAGGTGAAGGAAGGTACAAAGATGTGACCCACCGATAAGATAGATGACTCACAGCGATTCACCAACGATTTTGAGGAAGCTCGGATAAGCTTGGAGATGCTTGCAGCCTTTCAATTTTCAGCCACTTTGCATGATCCTGCGCTCCAGCACCCGATAGATTCGGGATCACTAAAACTTCCATCGGCACTCATTGGCAGATGCCCGCATGTGGCAGGCCACAATCTTTTGGAGCCCCAGCTCGTCCTGAACCAGACTGCAACCTGCTCATGAATAGTGTTTTCATCTATATCTATGTATGTCTGTCTGCATGTAGTGCGCATGCATGTACACAAAATACATATTTTGTCGTTCAGGCACTCATCCCTGTGTATGCATGTGTTTATCTACTAATGTTTTTTGGTTGAATCACATATGGCTGTTCGTCAAAGCCTTGATACCCCAGCGAACATCACCCAAATAAACGTGTCAGTCTATCAGTCTATGTTGGAATATTCACCCACGCCATTTCTTGAAGGTTGTCATTGACTCTCGACGCAGATAAGGTCCTGGAGTAGATAGACAATCCTGCAGGAAGGTTCCATTACTGATGTTCAGCTTCTATTCGATGGATTCTCATCATGGTATGCAGCCATCAACCATGATGACATGGCCATCAATAATAAAGTAATGCATCAAACATTCTTAAGCAGTCTGAACCCTTGACCATTCATCAACCACCCCCAACTACCACTACATCATGTACAAACATACGAAGGCCATTATTGACCACTAATCATCAATCAACCAGCTGACTAACCGTTTGGTGAAGCATCAGCCAGTATTAACTATATATTCTTCACACCTTTGATCATATTTAACCATTTTTGACCATTTAGCCATTCAGTGGGAATCAATATTTAATCATTGTTGAATCCTACTATTGTTGGTGCCTTTCCCCTATAGTCAACCAATATTAACCATGAGTTTCCATCGAGCCATTCATCATGCACCAACATTAGCCACTACTAATTAACCACTACGAGTATTAACCATTCCTAACATTTGTTCACCATGTTATCATCTTAGGAAAACGTTCATTCTTAACAATATCAAATGGTTACCAATATGGTCAAACATAAATATCCATTAATAATAAACCATATTGGTTAATTACCAATATTAAACCATTAATATCCAAATTCGTTCTATTATCCATTAATCTATTATTATCCATTCATTCTCAACCATTGCCATTGTCAATTCGTCACAGGAACACGGCAGCGCGTCCCGCAAGGCCCAGCTCGTTGCCTCAAACAAGTCCTGTCCTCAGCTCTGGGTCCTGGAAGCAGTTGGAATCACAACGGTTGATGGTGGTTGAGAACGGTGAATGAATGCTTAACGAACGGTGAATGAATGGTGAATGAATGGTTAGTGATGGTTAGTGAATGGTTAATGATAGTGGTTGATAGTGCTTAATGAACCTTGAATGAATGGTTAGTGAATGGTTAGTGAATGGTTAGTGAATGGTTAGTGAATGGTTAGTGAATGGCTGATTAATGGCTGATTGGAATGGTTGATGAATGGCGGATGACTGGTTAGTGAATGGTTAATGAATGGTCCATGTGGTTGGCAATGGATCCTGGTTCATCATTGAATCACTGAATGATTATGATGAATGCCCTTCATGATAATGCTTCATACTGTTCAGAATGATTATGGTGATCATTAGTTTTGAGCATGATCTTCCAACAACGTGCCTTTTGTGCTGGAACGACGATCAAGAAAAAACTGATCGACAACTGATCAACAACTGTATGTTTAGCATGATCTTCCAACTGATCAACAAAAACCAAGAAATGCCCAACAAAAACAGTCGGATGGTCCCCGGTCCCCACAACAGGGAACGTCCTCGTCGGTCATGTCATCCTCCTCATCCTGGCGGCAGCCCCATGGGTCCGATGGCACCCCCCGGCCCGTCATTCGCCCACCGAAACGTTGCAGCCACGAAAGGTCAAGACTTGCAGCTGTGCCGCCGGTTCTTTGCTGAGCCCAGCTGGGATGACTACAAGTACATTGCTTATAGATGCTTATAGATGCTTATCGCCTACACTTAGCCTACATTTAGCCTACATTAGCCTACATTAGCCTACTGTGTCCTGTGGTCCAATGGGAGATGACCATAGATGACCCAGGTAAACTTACAGGCAGCTGCCGAGAGCAGCGCCCCCAGCCCGGGGTCCTCCATGTGTGGCACATCCAAGACGCCCAGCCGCGAGTTTTGCAGGGCGGGCACCGGACCCTTTGGCCTGATGCAACAGCCGCGGCACAGCCACCGAGACCGGGGTCCAGGAGATCGTCACTAAGGCAGCCATCCATGGGTTGTTGCGATGGATCTGTTGCAAGGAACATTGATTAAAGGAAGAAGAAGAAGAAGAAGAAGAAGAAGAGCAGCGCGAATTTTGAGAGTTGATCGATAGGAATGTTCATACTGGTAAATAATATCACATTTTGTATAATTAATTGTGCATTATCCACAAGAAACAAGGTCAGATGGTGCCCTGCAATCAAGCAGCACTTATTTTCTGTGATTCATTCGAATCGTGGTCTGAGCCCATTGCTGAAACTGGGAGCGCGACCAAAACCCAATTTTTGGGGGTACCAAATCACTAGATCGGTTTCAACTTTCCCCGCCAGAGTTTGATTTCAAATCCTCATAGCGTAGTCCCTGTTGGTACCAACCGGGAGATCGACACGGTGACCAACAACATCCGTGTCGTTGGTACCCACAAGTTGACCATAAATAGCTGGTGATTTCCCACCTTGGGATCTTACATTGTTGAGAACCAGCATGTTGCGCTCAGCAGGTGCCGCCAGTCGTGCTGGGTTACAACTCACCAATGGATGAACTCTGAAGGCCATGGTGAACTACTGCTTGTTACTGGCCAGCTCCAGCTGGTGCTGACACCATGATCCTGTGCGATCGGTGAAGCTGATCCGTATGTGTTACAAGCAGCGAAAAATTATCCATCACGATCTACAATGCTTAGCAGGCGATTTGCAGTCATTCATGAGTAGCATATAACATAAGCATGATTGTTGCTATGTCCAGCCATTGTCAACCATTCTTCACCATCCTTTAAGCATCAAACAATCGCATCATCAAACCATCCAAACTGACCATATAACATGTATAACCATCATCTAACCATCACATAACCAACATATTAAGTATGAAGTATGCTCAATCATCATCATCATTGACCACCATTTTCCCACCATTTTCCCACCACATTCCCAGCATTTTCCCAGTATTTCCCCATCCTTTACCCCTCATCCTCCCCCTCGGCGCGGCTTCCCCTGGGCTGCCAAGGCGCAACTCGCCACGGCCCAGGCCGACACAGACCGCCACCGCGGTGCGAGGGCAAGGCTGGGGCAGCGCGGTGCTACGGTGGCTGATTCTAGTCAAAAGTCGTGGTTAATATGGTTGACGATTGGGAAATTCTATAGTTAACTAGTTAACTAGTTCATGGTTAATTATTGGGAATTTGCCGCAGATAATATGATTAGGTATTGAGAATTTTATGGGCAACTACTTGACTAGTATGGTTGACTATTGGGAGTTCTATAGTTAACTAGGTTGATATGGTTGACTATTGGGAATTCTCTACTGAACTACTTGACTAATATGGTTAACTATTGGGAATTCTACATATAGTCAAATACTGTTCATATGCTTCACTCTTGGGAATCCTATAGTTAACTAGTTAACTATATGGTTAAGTATTGGGAATTTCATAACTATAGTCAACCAGTGGTTGATAGTGTTTAATTATAGCGGAATTTGGTGGTTGATTCTAGGAAAACCTGTGGCTTTCTATGGTTAAATGTAGGGAAACCTGTGGTGTTTTAGGATTTTCTATGGTTGACCCATGCGGCTGAAGGCAACACGGACTTGAAGAGTTTGCCGTCGTAAGCAAGCTAAGCCCAGCACCAAGGGAGGGACGACCCGATCTTCACGCCATTTGGACAGCTCTGTGTCATAGACAGGGACCGCAGCAATTTGCCTCTGGCTGTACTCAGGGTCGGGGGTCTGCCATCAATCTGTGAACTTGTCTTGGCCCAGGATATGTTTTTTTTCCGTTGGCAAAATGCGAGTTTTCCACAAGCTTCAAGCTACAGGATGCTACAGGTTTTTGGGCAAACTCATTTCTGTGTTGGTAAGCTAGGAAAATGAACAATCACCAGTGCTACAGGTTCTCGTTTTTGGTGGTTTTTGCTACTTCTGAGATCACTGGGTGATAGCATCCCCAAGCCTGTCAGGTCATGCCCTGGAGAACGACTAGTGACTAGAGAGTTGCCACTGAGCATCATGGGGGTCCAGTGGGTTCCCAGGTTGCGCATCACGGAACCATCATCGCTTCCTGTGTCATCCCTAGGTCAAAAATACACCCCACCAAAGAACTTGCTTGAGAATTGCCACACATTGAGGCGCTAGAAGGGTGAATGTTACAGGGAAAGGGATTTCGCCAGCTAGGTAGCAATGCTGGCGAAAGGCCGGCTGGTCGGAATATGCTAGATAGATCTAGGTAGCATTTTTCAGACATGAAAGCCGATTACCAACCAACGCCGGCGCAGTGGATGCGTGGCATCCACCCCCTTTGGCAATCCGAAGATGCAACCGCTAGCACACTGCATGTTATCCGTTGATTGTGATCCTCTCCAGGCTGAACCAAGTAGTCCAACACAGGGCTTTCCTCAGCGGTAACATTGCACCAATCTTCTCATAAGAAAACAAACAATGAGCGTCCAAAATTTCATTGGGTGTTACGAAAGGGGTTCAAGAACAGCACATTCAGGAAGAGGCCAGAACAACCATGATGGTAAACGAAACTTGTGGATCATTCTGCTTGCCATGCCCGCAAGATATCTCATTGAGTAGTCTGGTGTTGTAGGATGCATGGCCGTGTCCATTCAACGGCGTACCTTCAGAACAGGCGGTTTCCCCATCTACAAATGACATTTTGTTGACTCCCGTTGATGTCCGCACAAATCACACGGCAACTGCTTGGACATTGGTAAAACTGCCCTGGCAACCGGCACTGCCCACGGCACTGCCCACGGCACCTGATTCGAGACACTTCCGGGATTTCATCGTACT
The DNA here is from genome assembly GCA_009767595.1 of Symbiodinium kawagutii. Classification (NCBI taxonomy): domain Eukaryota; class Dinophyceae; order Suessiales; family Symbiodiniaceae; genus Symbiodinium; species Symbiodinium kawagutii. Next base: position 35,682 of record VSDK01011685.1, on the reverse strand, counting down.
TCTCCCCGCCAATGACCACCACGCACCGTCGATCCGTCTTGGTGGATGGTCGCTGCCCCACTGCAAAGGCATGATGGTTTCCAGGAGCTGAAAATCCCAACTCCAGGAAAACAACGGGAAAATTATGCACCTACCATTGGGGTTCAGCATCCAAGTAATCTGTTGAGATGGACAGGTTTTGAGTTTGCAATTCTTGAATTGCAAACAAGCGAATACTAATATGCCAGCTCAACAATGCTCCATAGTCCATACCATAGTCCAATCCCTGAGCTATAGCACCGAATAGCACTGACTATAGTGGTCAATAATTCAGTGATTCCGTTGATTATCCAGTTTGTATCCCACTGTTGAGCTGCATCACCATCGCCCGCAAACCACTCGGAGGCGAGATTCCACAGGGTAGGTCTTTCCAGCAGACGGCAGCGAAAGCACAGCTGCCTTGTCGGGATCTGCTGATTGGATCGACCCCACGCCCCCTAGCGATCAAACATTCAGCCATCGCTGAACTTGTTGTTTCTCAAAATAGGGAACCCAAAAATGGTTGGTTTATTACTGTAAATGATTAATAGTGGATGATTTAGGGGTACCCCTATTTTGAGAAACCACCAACTATCGTTGGCCATGAACAAGTCACTAAGTACCAGCAAGCAGTGCGCTAATCATGGACAATCAACGAACCTACCAGCCAAGGGACAGTTTTTTCAGATTGAAAATCGTTGACCTCCAAACGATTGTGATACCAGTAGTTAACTATGCTCTCAATGACCGTAACGACAATAGTCGAACATAGTTGATGCATTCTAGTACAGAACATAATTACTATCATTGTTGCAATCACCCAGCATAGCAGTAATAACCTTGAACCAAATAAAATTTGCCGGTGGTTTCCCTTCGGGTATGCGTAGTGTATCAGAGTTCATTTGTGCAGATCTCACATGGCTGGCAAGACTGCAGAGCGAGGAGTAGATCAAATGTGGACACGCCCCGTGGTACGGAGAAGATAACCGTTATAGATTAGAATTAATGATAATAAATGGTCATCAAAAATAAAAGATGGTTCAAAACTACCGAATTCGGATGTTGGTTGCCATTGCTTAACAATAACCTGCGGTGGTGTCCACCTATTGAAACAAAGTTTAGCTTGCTGTATACACTAATTACAAAGCAAAATGCGTAAATGTAATAATATGATAATAATATAAATAATAATTAACAATAATAAAAATACATATATATATATGTAAATATATATATATATAAATAAGTAAATAAATAGATCAATAAATAAATAAATACATACATAAATAAATAGATAAATAGATAAAGAGAAATAAATACATATATATATACCGTATATATATGTAGAGACAAATGTATATATATATATACACAGTGGGTGTGTGTGTGTGTCACTTCGATTTTAGGTGGGTTCCTCTATTGGTTCCGTTGGTGGCCTGACAGCCCATTCGCTTCTCAGGGAGGTCATCCTAAGCGGCAACTTCAGGGAGGAGTGATGTGAAGGTCCAGCCTGTTATGGGGAAGGTAAGCTGGTGGGTGGTTGAACCACCCCTCTGAAAAATGTTACTCAACCTAGCAGGGAAAATAGGGAACAATGTATTGCTAGGGAAATACTAGGGAAAATATGTTCATTTGTAAATACATGTGGGAAAGTAAAAGAGGTTTAAAACAACCAACCAGCAATGATGAAATAAAAATGATGTTATGAGTCAATGTCGAGAACTGTTGTCAATAACATTGGCCATGATAGGGATAGGTAATGATGCCATCCTGTTTCTAGGTTGGTTCACGGAAATATCAACGTTGGAAACCCTTATAACTGGTGGTTATAACCAGGGTTGAGATTTTCCCGTCAACCAATCCATTGACATGGTCAATCTTGGAAAACTGTTGTTAATATTTGTTGAACAGGCTAAGGATGATGTTTGTTGCAGAGAATATCGCTAATCATGAAGACTGGGATGACTTGACTGGCCACGCATTTAACAATTGCGGCAAATTGTACATTGCTAACTTCGGCCATCATGGAGCATCGATAATCACAACTGAAGATGCGAAATCATGATCAACCACCAACCATCATGTTGTGATTCACCATGCGCCCAATCATTGTGGCTATCACTGGATGTAAAACATTTGTTTAGCTGAACATGGGTACACAGAAGCTGCAATTTGTTTCAGTAGACTTCAAGGTTGCCGAACCAAAACCTCGCATACCGTGCGTAGCACATGCCACATGGGTCATCTATGCATAGACATAGTAAGCAGCACTGTGACGTATTTGAACGTATTTTAGAACAAAGTATGCTGAATCATGCTGAAATACACATGTTATAAGATCTCATATATGTATATGTAAATGAATGAATGAATGAATGAATGAATGAATGAATGAATGAATGAATGAATGAGTGAATGAATAAATACATACATATATAGCGTACTTGTTTGAGGCAGCCGTTCATATTACAGAAGTTTGGCTGTTTAGGATTGAGTGTATCCTGTGCCTATCAACAGCTTCGCTGAGGCCAAGAGCTATCTTCTCGTCTTCAACTGCAGTTAGGCCTGCGGACTCCGCCAGTGATGTTGAATCGCAGTATGGGAAAATTATCCTGAAGAGTGGTTGAGAATGGTTGGTAAATTGTTGAGAATGGTTGCTGCGAATGTTGGTATTTTTTCTCGGTTGAGAATGGTTGATAAACTGTTGCTAGCTATTTGTTGAATGATTGATAATGGTTGTTGATACCAGTTCTTGGTTGATACAATCAGAACCTGGTCAATCAATACTATGATAAACAGAGAATCATAAACAATGTATGGGCGTATCTCAAAACAAGGGACCCCCAAATCATCCACTTTATTTGTCATTTAAACATTATAAACCATCCATTTTGGGGGGTACACCTATTTTGCGAAACACCCATGTGGCTATGGGTCAAAACCCTGTACCCCTGGTTCCCCGTCATTAACCATTGCTTTCCCTATAGCTTGGTTGGTTTTTAACCACCAGTTAATATTGACCCACAGCCATGTATGGTTATGGTCTTTGATCAAAAACGTTCTTGGTTGAGTTCTCCTCCCTACCACTCCTGGCTGCGGGTCAACGCCGCGTAACCGCAGAAAAAGGCCCCTGCCCTACACTTCACCACCAACACAAAAACCGCGGCTTGCAAATGACGTCTGAGCAACATGGTGGTTTCTCACAATAGGGGACCCAAAAATGGTTACTATTGTAAATGGTTAATATTCGATGATTTGGGGGTACCCCTATTGTGAGAAACACCCACATGAATAGAGCAAACCACTCGTGCTAATAGAGGATTAGTAAACCGGTGCGGACGTTTGCGTTGGGATTTTTGCGGGTTTCCCCTGCAAACCCCTGGTGAAAATAGGCTCCAAAAAGTGACGGTACCTCCATTCATAAACCAAGGCTACATAAATCTGGGTGAATATGAAAGTAGAACAAGACAAAAAACAATGTTTGAAATTGAAACAACACAGCAAAAGCTTCTGGAACTGAAAAGAACACAACATCCAACTGAACTTGACATACAACTGGACACAAATTGTTTGGCGATCACCCCATGTCGAGTCCCAAAGCCGCCCGGCCTGCTTCCGGAATCTGAACGCGATAGACCTGGCCATGACACGATCCGCAAGGGGTCGCTTGCTGAGATCATTGGGTCGCTTGCCGCAAGGTTGGCCCTGAAGGACTAGTGCAGCAAGCTGTCCTAGCAGGACATCTTCCTGGAAAGCAAACAGTTTAGCGAGCAGAGCTTCCCAGACACTACGTGCTCACACAGAAGGAGCAGTCAGCATACTGATTGCAGAGGACTATGGAAATTCTTCAACAAAGCTAAAAGAAAGCCTTCAACACCAATTAGAAGCCACCCAGTCGAACATCCAGCATTTTAGCATTTGCACGTAATATGAGGAGGCAAAGCAAGCAAAGAAATCACTGAGTAAACGACATATGTGAACCATCATCACCTACATGAGCTCTCACCCACCATTCCCTCATAACAACAATCATCACCATTCTAAAACCACTATCAACTGTTCAGCATCACGAACCAACTGCTCAAGCATAAACATTTCGATCTCAAAAGTCAAAATAGTCATCAACATAAGTGAGTCAGTTAATTAACCATGTTAGTTTGTGAAATACACTCATCAACAACCACAAAAGTTACTCACTTCTACACAGAAGTCACAGAGTTCTCACCTTCCGCTCCCTCCACCGGGACTGCGCCTCTGCGCTACACATGGAGGGCGCGCCCCCAATGACCAACAGCTGACCAGGGGCCCAGGCGGCTGCCCCAGCAGTTGTCCTGCATGGAGGAGGATTGGTTGATGTTGAAGTTGGCGGTGATTATCATAGTGGTAGGTGATTATGATTGGTTGGTGATTATCATAGTGGTAGGTGATTATCATAGTGGTTGGTGATTATCATAGTGGTTGGTGCTTATCATAGTGGTTGGTGCTTATCATAGTGGTTGGTGCTTATCATAGTGGTTGGTGCTTATCATAGTGGTTGGTGCTTATCATAGTGGTTGGTGCTTATCATAGTGGTTGGTGCTTATCATAGTGGTTGGTGCTTATCATAGTGGTTGGTGCTTATCATAGTGGTTGGTGCTTATCATAGTGGTTGGTGCTTATCATAGTGGTTGGTGCTTATCATAGTGGTTGGTGCTTATCATAGTGGTTGGTGCTTATCATAGTGGTTGGTGCTTATCATAGTGGTTGGTGCTTATCATAGTGGTTGGTGCTTATCATAGTGGTTGGTGCTTATCATAGTGGTTGGTGCTTATCATAGTGGTTGGTGCTTATCATAGTGGTTGGTGCTTATCATAGTGGTTGGTGCTTCTCATAGTGGTTGGTGATTATCATAGTGGTTGGTGATTATTTTTATCATAGTGGTTGGTGATTATCATAGTGGTAGGTGATTATCATAGTGGTTGGTGATTATCATAGTGGTTGGTGCTTATCATAGTGGTTGGTGCTTATCATAGTGGTTGGTGCTTATCATAGTGGTTGGTGCTTATCATAGTGGTTGGTGCTTATCATAGTGGTTGGTGCTTATCATAGTGGTTGGTGCTTATCATAGTGGTTGGTGCTTATCATAGTGGTTGGTGCTTATCATAGTGGTTGGTGCTTATCATAGTGGTTGGTGCTTATCATAGTGGTTGGTGCTTATCATAGTGGTTGGTGCTTATCATAGTGGTTGGTGCTTATCATAGTGGTTGGTGCTTATCATAGTGGTTGGTGCTTATCATAGTGGTTGGTGCTTATCATAGTGGTTGGTGCTTATCATAGTGGTTGGTGCTTATCATAGTGGTTGGTGCTTATCATAGTGGTTGGTGCTTATCATAGTGGTTGGTGCTTATCATAGTGGTTGGTGCTTATCATAGTGGTTGGTGCTTATCATAGTGGTTGGTGCTTATCATAGTGGTTGGTGCTTATCATAGTGGTTGGTGCTTATCATAGTGGTTGGTGCTTATCATAGTGGTTGGTGCTTATCATAGTGGTTGGTGCTTATCATAGTGGTTGGTGCTTATCATAGTGGTTGGTGCTTATCATAGTGGTTGGTGCTTATCATAGTGGTTGGTGCTTATCATAGTGGTTGGTGCTTATCATAGTGGTTGGTGCTTATCATAGTGGTTGGTGCTTATCATAGTGGTTGGTGCTTATCATAGTGGTTGGTGCTTATCATAGTGGTTGGTGCTTATCATAGTGGTTGGTGCTTATCATAGTGGTTGGTGCTTATCATAGTGGTTGGTGCTTATCATAGTGGTTGGTGCTTATCATAGTGGTTGGTGCTTATCATAGTGGTTGGTGCTTATCATAGTGGTTGGTGCTTATCATAGTGGTTGGTGCTTATCATAGTGGTTGGTGCTTATCATAGTGGTTGGTGCTTATCATAGTGGTTGGTGCTTATCATAGTGGTTGGTGCTTATCATAGTGGTTGGTGCTTATCATAGTGGTTGGTGCTTATCATAGTGGTTGGTGCTTATCATAGTGGTTGGTGCTTATCATAGTGGTTGGTGCTTATCATAGTCGTAGGTGATTATCATAGTGGTTGGTGATTATCATAGTGGTTGGTGATTATGATTGGTTGGTGATTATCATAGTGATTATCATAGTGGTTGGGGCTTATCATAGTGGGTGGGGGTTTT
>VSDK01011685.1:8873-28920 GCA_009767595.1 Symbiodinium kawagutii | reverse complement strand
TGGCTGATGTTTAGTGGTCAATGATTGGTTTGACTATCATTGGTTGATTGGTTCATGGCTAAATTAGTGACAGGTGATGGTGGGCAGTGATTGGTTAGGAATCGATTGACCCAGCCAATAATGGCCAATTATGATTTTGGTAAATGAAGACAGGTTCATGATGATCGATAATGGTTGATTGAAGGTGATTGTTGATGTTTATTAATGACGACAGGTCAATCAGCACTATATAATCATAACTGTTAAGCCCTTACCAGACTTAATGGTTCGCGAAACCTAAACATGACCACTGTAAGTGGTGGTAGTGGATCGACCACCTTGGTTATGTCCGTAATCCCAGTTGTGAATTGTTATCCGCTCCAAGCAGCCAATATTTGTACCTTGAGATGCTGAAAACACGATGATGTCCACGGATGGGCCTAGTCCAGTGGATGTTGGGAGAAAGTAGTAACCTTCCTACCAAGCTTCGCAAGCTCACCAAATTCTCTGCAGCCGGTGGCTTCGAAGCCGGCTGTTACAAAGAGGTAGCTGAGGTAGCAATTGAACCAACAAACATGCTAGCGGACAGGTTGGGATACAACCAAGCTGAACTTTGCTAATATAAGTTGAAACTGTCTACCCTAAATAGGATTGGCTGGTGGACGTTTTCAAACGCTAAGGGAGAAGAAACTGGCTGCAAGTTTGCGCGCTCCGTTTTTTGGTCTCTGCGGTTTTGCCTTAAAGTCTCAAGGTTCCAGAGAAAAAGAAGGAAAAGCCTGCAAAGGAAGAGTGACAGTGCGGCAGGCATGGTCCCATTTTTTTCCGCCGTGGACCCCCCGTGCGATAGGAGGAATGCTGAGAGTTGTTCTGATTTAGCACCCGGGGATTGAAACCTACAGATTCGGAGATGCATTTGGAGACACCATGAAGTTTAGGGTTTGACACAGAGAACAAAAATCCATGTGATTTTTTGAGAGCCAAGACCAAGCTTTATTTTTAAGAACCCCTTGCATTCGGAGGTTTTGCATTTCAATTCCCTGTTGCGGGGCTTCACTCCTGCCGCTGTCAAAACCAACAAATTGCAAGACAAGTCCCATGATACACGACGATGATCCCATCTCAATTCATGATCCCCTGTAGACACCGGCCCAAAGGGACATCGTCTATATACCGGGTATGTTGTATAAGGATGTATAACTGCATAAGGATCAAGCAAATAAAGTGTCGCTTTCCAGGAACCATGGCTCTGCAATCAACTGTGTCTTCCGTGACACCTTTCTTTCGTCGTCCCTACAATGGAACGAAAAAAACGAACCGGTGCCGTCGGTGCCTTCGGTTTCGCTATCCCATCCAGGATTTAGGCCGCTCCTTTGTCAACCCCCAGGCCCTTTTGGCTTTTGGCCAAAACAAAAAGTTCTTCTGAACCAGTTCTGGACGAACGACTAAAATCACAACAACATACTGGAATGCTGTGCTTACTGAATCTCAAGCCATGTATTCTTCAATGGTTTCCAGAACGGCATAGCAGCCTGCATAACTTTGGGATCTTTGGGGTATTTTGTTTTGTGGATCTAGCGTTTCTCTTTGTGGCCATGTTGGCACTTGTTAGAGGCCTCCAAATTTCTTGTCTGAACATCCACTGCAAGATGTATCAGTCCCAATCTTTAAAACATGTTTAAACTGACATCCCTGACTTCTCTTCTTCGTGGAATTTCTGCGACTCTCGATCATCAATGGGTCTGGAGGGCTGCTGAGTAGCCTGTTTTAATCCTTGACGGGAGCGAGGCTTCACTTGCAAAACAAGCTGCTTGATTTTTGCAAGCGCATCTTTCAATGACAAACATGGTGCGTTTCTCAAAATAGGCGGACCCCCCAAATCATCTTAGCCATTTGTATCAAATTGTAATCATGAACCAGCCATTTTGGGGGTACCCCTATGGCTCGAGAGACCACCACATGGACCATGTTCAAAGCCCATCGAAATGGAGAAATTTGAGACTCAAAAATGGTGCCTGTTGCAGCGTGCTGGGAAACATGTCACTGCTGTGATGTATAATATGCATGGGTAGATATTTATATATGTGTATATATATATATATATTATTATGTTTATATTTAATATTTACATATAAATTTTCACATGTATGTAAATATATTTTCACAGGATTGTGATCCACGCACTTTGATATCATGTTGCTCATATCCTCATTTTTTAAATCTGCATTCGAAACATTCAGTCCTACTGGGATCTAAGCGTGATTTTCAAAGGCGTGAATCGTGAATGTCAATACTGCCCCACCAGTTTGCAGTGGCTTTGTTGCAAGAATTTGGTTGTCAACATGGTTGGATTTTGGGATAAACACCAGATGTGACAAGAATTTCGCCATCCAAGATCTCTATGCAAGTGAGAACCGAGACCACCATGACAACAGTGTCAACTGTTTCGCGTTGACGAACTGTTTCGCGTCAACGAACGAGTTTTCGAGTTGCGAGCTGAATTCGAGCTGAAGGGGCGGGTCCGGAGTCGTAACGGTTCAGACCTCCCTGCTGCACCTGAAACGGTGCGAATTGGATCTTTCCTGTTCCAGCTCGCAGGCACAGGGCGGTCTCTCCAGCGAAATCAGCAACCAAATTCTGGTCGTTGGTTCAGGGAACCCGCGGCTGGTCACGTTTCACCAACAAGATAGACATCGCTATAGGAACACTACCTGCTATCATGTTAATGTGACTATTTATGTTTAATGTTATTGTGGAACATCTAGTTAAACATCTATGGAAAACATCATTACTACTGTTATCATTTCAGGATATTCAAAAATTGATGGGTTTTCTCCAGAGATTGTCCTGACTTGGGCTGTACGTCTACGAACCCTTATGCAAATAGGTCTCAGCGTCACGTTCCATGGAAAGGGAAGGTTTTGGAATGCGGGTACATGGACATAAAATACATATGTATATACATGTGCGTGTATATGTACATATCAATAATAAAAGTACGAGATCATGATATATACATCTACTATCTAATGTCTACATAACTAAGCTGGTAGAGATGTGCAGAATATGGAACATGTAGCATCATGTAGCCCAGGAGGCATCCAGTTGTATGGGCATCTGACAGTGCAAGAGTGGTACGATATGCGTGCATACATATACCATATAGGTATGTAATGCATATGCCGCTGGTGTAAGCTATATCGTATACATGGCATGAGTATGGTGTATGCAAAAATATACATGTATAATGTCTATCTATCTATCTATCTATATATATATATATATGTATGTCTGTATGTATGTATGTATGTATGTATGTATGTATGTATGTATGGATGGATGGATGGATGGATGGATGTATGTATGTATGTATGTATGTATGTATGTATGTATGTATGTATGTATGTATGTATGTATGTATGTATGTATGTATGTATGTATGTATGTATGTATGTATATGTATATGTATATAATCATAGATATTCTAGTATGTTGCGTGTGAGAAAAGCAAGCGAATTCAGGACCCTTGGCCATATCCAAGCCAGCCACTTTGGAATGCTGCAGCCTGATTGCTGGTGCATGGCACATAGGTACGACAGGGGCACCGGTGTACTATCATGAAAACCCAGGACAATGGGTAGAGGGACATGGCATACTGACACGGGACTGGGTATCATTCGTATACAATATGTGCGCATGGTATAGTCTGTTCAAGAGTTCTTTACAGATACAGTGTTTTTGAAGACCGCGGTGTTCTGGTTCTAAGGTTTGGGGGTTGGGAGTTTATGCTATAGCGGCTGCAGTGTTTAGGCTTTCAGGTTTTTGGTGTTGAGAGTTCAAGGTTTTGTTCGGAATCGGGAAGGACCACCCTCCAAAACGACCTCTCAATCATTCCTAATCATACTATTCCGGTACGCATGTGCATATACCTATACAAATGCTTTGGATGCACATATCTCACCTACACATGGTTGCTCTACGTGATCATGGCTGTAGGGAGGCTTCGTAAATTTGGTAGCACTGGAAGTGACCTCATGACACACGCAGGGACCCCACTCAAATTGACATAGAAACACTTCACATGTCCACCTTTTCGACTCCGACCACCCCCCAGCCGATCGACGTGACCCTATCCTTCGGTACTGCGAATGACTGCAGCCTGTGCAGAGTCAAAACAAACGACGATGAATTGGCAGTGCCTGTCGGCATGATCAGCCCGATGGAAGCCTCCGGATTCTTCAAAAATCAACAGCAGCAAGCAGCCAAAAGGGGGAAATGTTACCTGAAACCGCTAAAATCCCAAGAGTAAGTAGCTCTCTTCCAGCCAGAAATCCCAAGATACAAGAGTGTCACGGCAAAACCGCGAACTGGCATGCATTGGCTGATACTTTCCTGTGAATTCAGCGACCACTCCGCGGCCAAGTTCAAAGGATCAAATGGTACCTGCAATTGCGGTGGCAGCGCCAGCGTTGGTGCAACCGCCAGCTAAATTTGCATATAACTGGGACAACTAATATAAATGGTGCATGATGGCGTGTGGTGTGTGTTTGTGTGTTTGTGTGTGGTCTATGGGAGAATGGAAATGGTCCCCTATTGTTGATTGAAATAACGAGTGGTAGATCAACTGTGAGTGGTCACTTACATGAGCGACCAATGTGTAGATAGAACTAATACTTCAATGGTTGACTCAACCCAATGTACTGGCACAGCACCACTCTGCGAAGGAAAATACGCAGCTACTGTGAAGCAACTACAGTTTTCAGCAATGAAACACCGCTGGGCCAGGCTAATGAAATGTCAAGGTGCAAATATATGAAACAAATGGAAATCTGGAAAGTCATTTACACAGCGTGATAAAAGCGTTTACGGCATCTCCAAATTTGGCCGCAAGCCAACAAGCCGTATGCAAAGGGTGCTTGTGCGGAGGTATTGACTTCTGTGGTTCGGGAAGTATAGACATTGAAATTCTGATAGACGTCTAAGCAATGGCGAAGACCACTGGCAACCTTGTGAAACACTTGGGTAATAATCAATGGGGATTTCCATGTTATGGACGACCCATGGATGATGATTGTCTGGAATTGAGCCACAAATTCTGTTAACTGGCTACAAATGTACGCTCACACTCAGCGTCACAATATTTCCAACTGGTCACGGTTGCTTCAAAGCTCACTACCAGGTATGTTTAAGGGCAGAATATCTGATGATCTCCTTCAGGTTTAGGACTTCGCAACGGGAATTCCTCCAACATCGGCTGAGCTTCGCACAGTTCAGGAACTGGGCTGATGCCACGTTTGTAGCAATAACCTTCACAGGATCGATTCGCGAGCTGGATAAATTGGCACGGTATCTCAACAGCATTGGTACGGGTATGATCTGACAACCAACTATAGTATTTACTAACTATGGCTCATAACCAGCTTGTAGGTGGTGAATAAGTATGGCTAATAACTAGCTGTAGTTGTCGCAGTTGTTTCTAACCAGCCATTAAAACCTGTTGGTGCTTGGGCTTTGGGCAAGTGCTTTAAGGGTCCCTGCCAGGGCTGCGATACTCAGGCCCCAACGGGAGAAGTGGTTGCCTTGGTGAGGCTGGTCACTGTTGACGCTAACGATGGTCAACAATGATGAAAAATGGTTGATCACCATTGCGATGGTTAATCATGATTCATAGTAGGTAACTATGGTTAATAATGGTCAATGCTGGTTAATCATGGTTAGTAATCACGGTTAATGACGGTGAATACTGCTTGGAATCATGATTAAACACCTTCAACAGTGGTTGCTACTAATGCTACTAGTCAAGATGGTAATGATGTTTTACAGGAATGCAGAGTGGATGTGGGCTGATTCAGTCCAAGTTGGTCCACGGGTAGTGAATCTTCAGAATGATCCCCCCACAACCAAACAGCAGCGGCAAAAGATGGAAATGACTCACGAGGTCAACCCTTGTTGTCAATCTAGGGACGTGGCATGCTGTTTTCCAGAGTCAGTTGAAATGATGTGTGCAGCCATAGGTCATAGTGTAGACACTATGAATATGTATATGCATATGTGTATGTGTATGTACAAGTGCATGTGTATATATGTATATATATATATGTATATGTATATGTGCATATACATATTACTCGTACACCCACACACGCACGCACGGGCAAATGGAGAAAACACTTGCTTTCTGGTAAGTACGCCACCAATGTTTGGGTCAAAACAATACAAACCAGCCCGAATGAATCCTTTTGGATCAGCCAAAAAGAGCACCACCTTAGACTCTTGCTACATTCTTACAGCTTGGGATGCTGAGGATTTGAGATATTCGAGGCCAAACCGTCTTCATTTGTGTGGTGCTATCACCTCTTGAGTGGTTTTCAGATGGATCTGTCCACCGGCGCAGGTTCGGCACACAGGATGTTTGCACAGCTTGGATGCACCCAAACATACCCAAACCACAAAGCTGTGCACATTTTTGGGTCTGGATATCATGAAAATTCGGGGTCCGTCCCACTTATCAGGACAAAGCATGAGACAAGTAGCATGAGGACTTGGGCATAGATAACCTTGAGAAGAAAGGCCAAACAATTACAAACAAACAAGGAACAAGAACAAGAACAACAACAACAACAACAAGAAGAACAACAACACAAGAGCAACAATAAAAACCGCAGCCGAAACAACAAACAAGAACAGCAGCAACGACCAGAACCAAGATAAGAACCAGAACCAAATCTTCAAATAGCTATAATTGTATCACGAGCATGTGTCGAGTTTCTGAGGTCTTCCAGAAGGATGTTGATCTGTCGGATTCCTGTGAGAGTGAGGCACGATGTTCATGGCAGGTCTGAATCAGGCGCGGGAATTGCTAGGCATCGATTGCTTGGGTTCTGGAGGCGCCAGTCATAAGAACCAGCCTCCAACTTCATCATTTCATTCAGGCAGCTTGCAGGCTTACATGCGCACGCATGGCTGCATCAACACAAATCTCATTGCGAGTGAACATGAAAGGAAAAACCTGCTTGAGCTTGGAGCTAGTCTAAATGAAGTCTGCTGTGCTGGAAAACTTCTTCAAGCAGCTACTGTAGTGTTCTAAATCCAGGCATCCCCTTTAGTCTGCTGGTAGTTCAAATGTGCATTATGATCATTGCCAGTCTCAGCCGTACCAAATTAACAACCAACCAATCACCAATCAATCAACCAACCAACATCACCTCATACCAACCAACCAATGGTTCATTAGCTGGTGACTTAATTAGTTGGTTAATGATCAATAATAGGGGAGAATCACATTTAGTTAGTACTGGTAACATAGGGGACGATGACTAACAATCCCAAGCCATACCAACCATGACCATCAACCAACCATGACCATCCCCCATCCCCAAGGAGACCAACCATCCCCAAGGACTCTGCAAAGCCCCGCGTCGCATCGCCGCCTTCGTCCAAGCTTTCCTGGTCATGGCACGACAGCGTGACCTCGACCGGTGAATCCACGTTCGGCTTGCCTTGGACCGGCGAGGTGAAGGTGAACTGCCAATCTCAAGGGTACACTCAGACAGTTCCAATGGGTTTATGAACTGGTAGTGGTAAATGGTAATGGTTAATGATGATGGTCTCAAGGGTTCCAGGCTCCTGGGACAGTTCCAATGACCTGGGATGGTTAATGAAGATTGAATTGAAGAATGGCAATGCCCGGATCAACTTCAACATAGTCAGGCATCTTGGGACTTGTCCAAAATAGCACAGTTGATACCATTCACCTACCCACCCACCCACTCACCCACCCACCTACCCACTTACCCACTCACCCACCCACCCACTCACCCACCCACCCAGCTACCCACCCACCCAGCTACCCACCAACCCACCTACCTATATGTATATGTAATTTTTGATATAGACATACATATGTAAATTCTCGTAATTTCCTATCCCATGTCCTAGATGCAAATAACCAATAGATTTCTTTCGTAATTCACAATTCTGTTTCGTAATTGACCGTGTCCTTTCGCAATTAAACAATGCACTGAAACCTGTGTAACCTGACCAGCATATCAACAAGCTATACCATCATAAGCTCCACCATCATTAGCTATACCATTATAAGCTGGCCCTGTGTAGGTTACATTAACAAACCACTCCCGGCTATGGCATCGCTGGCGACAAAACTCTCAGGGGTTGGCTGGCTGGCTGGATCACTCTTCCCCTCAGCCAATCACTAAGCATCATGAAATTAACCACGATCTTTACGTGCATATGTGAATATGCATATGATGTACATAGCATATGTATATATATATATATGTCAATTAGTTGTCATACCAGGTTCTGTCATTATGTTTTACCATTACGCACCATTAATCATTAATCAACCATTAGTCATTAATCATTAAACTACTTAACCACCACTAGTGAACCATTAGTCATGAATCATTAAACTTTATTAAACTACTTAACCATTAGTCATGAACATAAGTCGTTCACCATTCTCAACCACGTCTTAACCACCACTAGCCCTCACCCATGGATCTCCCGCCCAGGTGCCACCGGTTGTCTGGAACTTGCCCATTGGCTGCGAGCCATCCCAGCCGGTGACCCGGATCTTGCCTGCCAACGGCCGGGCAACCCCCAAGGGCCCAAGGCTTGCCCAGGGGCACCGGTGGAAACCCATGGGATCCGGCGGGGGAAGTCGGCTGTTGAAGGCACCAATCAGGCTTCCAAATGAGCGTTTTGACCTAGGTGGGATGTGGGTATAGGTCGAAACTAGATGAAAGACCCCAAGCTCAATGATTCGGTCATCATCCATGATCATCCCAGCAATTTGTGGTTGCTCATCAATTTCCTTGTGATTCACCAATAGCTCTACTATACCCTATTGAAGGATACGGTTATACCATGCATGATCTTCACCGCTTAGTTCCTAGGGATCACCAGTGGCACTGACAAATCCCATGGAACCCCCCTGCCTCTGCAAGATTGAGAGATGGGGCGCAGGTTGCAGCCTGGGCGAGCGAAGCTGTCAAACGATCGTAGCTCTTTTGGATCATTCCGACCAACAGTTACCAACACCAACCGGTCACCAAGCGACACCAACCAACCAACCAACCAACCAACCAACCAACCAACCAACCAACCAACCAACCAACCAACCAACCAACCAACCAACCAACCAACCAACCAACCAACCAACCAACCAACCAACCAACCAACCAACCAACCAACCAACCAACCAACCAACCCAACGGACAAACAACCAAACCATCAACGGGCCAACACAGTCGTGTGGGAACGACACAGAAATCCGTGGCTTCTGGCATGGAAAAGCCCTGGCCCTTGAGGCTGCTGCCCTTGCGTCCAATGAGGCGTGGCACAAGCTCGAAATCTGCCTGCAAGGCGGAGTATCTCTGCATATCTGTGCACTAAATGAACCAATGGACGGATGGATGGAAGGATGGATGGATGGGTGGGTGGATGGGTGGGTAGCTAGATAGATAGATAGATAGATAGATAGATAGATAGATAGATAGATAGATTGGTAGATAGCTGGAGAGCTACATAGCTAGATAGCTAGATAGCTCGATAGCTATATAGCTTGATAGTTAGAAAGCTAGATAGCTAGAGAGCTAGATAGGTTGATAGGTGGATAGGTAGATAGGCAGATAGTCAGAGAGGTAGAGGGTCAGATAGGCAAATAGATAGGTACGTATACATAGATATGTTATAGGCAGACAAATTGACAAACTGATCAGGAAAATCTAAACATGCATGTACTACTTCACATTTCAACGCCATTTCATTCTTCTCGCTTCCCTTTTCTAGACCATTCTAGACCTATCTGACCAGGAGAGTTAGCATGACACATTTCCATAGGTCTTCGACACTGCATCCCTGAAACTGCCGCATCCCAGTTTTTCCGCCACATCCCAAGCCGTTCGCCGCTGGACCGAGATGCATGGTTCTTGGCGTCGAAGCCGTTGAAGACAAATTTTGCCATAAAATTTCCTGTCTTGCCTGGAAGCCATTCGAAGCTTTTGGCTCATGAAGCCATGAAAAATAATCTACTGTCAGTAAAAGGGTTGACAATACAGTTGATAATGATCAATAATGTGTGTCAATAGCAGGTGAGAATAATAATAGTAGTTCACAATAATAACAGTAATGAATGAAGAGCTATCTCCGAAGCCATGGGGATTCACCGGCGAACCACGGAGAATAGACTGCGATGAGTAGCGCTTCAGCCGACTCACGAGAGGATTCACTGCGAGTTTATCGTGTAGCGACGACTCTTAGCTTTGCAAAAGCTTGAGAACAGGTTTTTTTTACTTCACATGATCAGCTATGATCAACTAAAGTACCACGCGCCGTTTGATCTTACGGAGTACAAAATACAATGGCGTGTTCTGATACCTCCCGGCACGGTTCGTCTGGACAAAATGGACGCGCTTGAGAATATAATTCCAACCACTGTTCGAACGTAGACGTTCCTTGGATGTATATACATCGACACATTGCTGCGAGAGATTGGTGTTCGTTGAATTCCCCGGAAAATCGTTTCGCAAGTGAATCCAGAGCTCAGAGGAGTTCTCACGATTCCAAGACACCCGTCTTCTTATGCTGAACTGGTTTGGATATGTGTGGATCGTGCTCATTTCAAATTGGTTGCTGTGTCCTTGCTGAAACAACGAAGTTGCTGGTTCTTGATGGTGCCAAAAAACAGCCCACTTGTTCACCCCACAGCCCTGATAGTTGTGCCAACATTGCCATCCAAATGGATTGGTGTGGTCATAGTCGTAGCAGCAGCAGCTGATGCAACCCGGCCTGGGACTACGGTCGGGGTTCCTCGACGTCGGCTTTCTTGCGACAGGGGCGCATAGTCACCATCCGCTGACTGCGGGGGCAGGGGTGGGATAGGCCTGGAACCGCTGCAGGCGTCAGAGAGGAGATGGTTGGGTGTGCATTGGAGATCTACGTGTCTATATGCGTATAGTTACTTATATTCTATGTGTATGTTGTATGCGTATGAAGATACATATGTGTGTATGTATTTGTATGTGTGTATGTGTATTATGTATTAATTCATTTGATTATGTATAATTACATGTATAATTACGTACATTTATTTATCCATAATGACTGTTGCTGCTGTCCCTTTTGCTTGTGCTCCAAAGAAGCTACCACCCAAGTAACGTTTTCATTGGAGGTGTCCAGAAAATGGGCCTCCTGTACACCCTGTAGCTTTCGCTACTGGACTTCAGGGCATTTCTCCAAACAAGTCATGCCGCTCCAAGCCATTGAAACTACCGTGGTCACATGCCAATCGATCAACGCAGAGCTCAACGGTCAACATGTCTCGCTACAGGCGCACTGGAAACGTGTGATGACCACAACGGCTACCACAACGGAGCCGGGCGACGAGCCGCGAGAGGCTGGTGCCAAGTGACAAGGCAGGCGGCGCTTCAAAGGAGCAAGGCCAGGCGGGTGGTGGATATGCGGGAGGTGCTGGCCTGCCACCCATGTCCTCCCCACCTTGGCACCTGACCAGTTCGTTGATGGTCAAAAGGATTCATAAGTGGTTGATTCATGGTTGGTTGATGGTTGGTTGCTGGTTGGTTGATGGTTGATAAATGCTTGGTTAATGTTTGATTAAGCTTCCTATTGCGTTTTTGTCCATCCAAAACGCCTAACCAGTTGAGCAAAAACAACAATTCGAACATTTTCGCACAATTCGAACTGGTACTCTGCAATGCAACTGTAACCATTCACTGCTATGACCCAAGAGCTTGGAAACCCATTGACGCAGCTCATCGGCACCTAGTCAGCTCTGGGGTGGTGCTGAGGCAAGTAAAGCGGCCCGCGCGAGCCTGGGGCCACCAGAGCAGCTGAAATGCAGGTGAAAACCAGCTACTCCTTTTGATCAACATTGACGATCAGCTGCAAATTACAGTGATCATATAAATATATAATTTTTACCTATTTAATTTGATATGTTGTTTACCGTATAGTCACGGATCATACAGATGGACCGGCTATAATCGGCATCATTAGCCAACAACAACCAGGCTACAATGTAGCTTTTTGGGTCTCGAGGAAGGGTTAGGACAGCTAGGAAGCGAAACAGCAGGTGAGCAAAAACCAGAGGATCTGCATGTCCTGGCACAAACCCCAGAAGTCCAGGCTGAGTTCAGGTAGCATGTGAGACTAAGTAAGAGCTGGTTCCAGCAGCTAAAACAGCCCCAAAGTTGCAGCCTACAGCCCTTCACCGCTAGGGCCAGGCAGCGGGGCAGGTTAGGGAACTCAGAGTTGGTAGCCCCCAATCACAAGTTGAGCAACAAAGTTACAAGCCCAGAGATCTGTGCTGATCCCTGTATCAAATCCACAAAACTACACCCCCACTGACACGGTCAACTGCTTCCTTTTCGCCCTCGTTTCAATCATGGAGGCGGTTATTTTCCTCGGTTTATGTTGGAGAATCATCCATTGTGAACATCCCAACATCTTCACCACCGAGCGGTGCCAGGTCCCAGAGCTTGCGGTTGGATCCCCGGGGCGCCCATGGCCGTCCCAAGTCGCCTCCGCCTGCGCCCATGCTGCGAGGCTGGGCAAAGGCCTCAGGTCGCTGTTCTTGGCCAGTTGTTGTTGCTGCTCTTCCTTTCTCATGCAGACTTGGTCGTGTTGACTTTTGTTGTTGCTGCTTGCTTGCTTGCTTGCTTGCTTGCTTGCTTGCTTGCTTGCCTGTTTGTTTGTTTGTTTGTTTGTTTGTTTGTTTGTTTGTTTGTTTGTTTGTTTGTTTGTTTGTTTGTTTGTTTGTTTGTTTGTTTGTTTGTTGCTTGGTTGTTTTGTTGCTTGGTTGTTTTGCTGCTTGGTTGTTTTGTTGCTTGGTTGTTTTGTTGTTGTTGTCGTGGTTGTGGTTGATGGTGATGCTGTCGTCGTTGTTTGGCAGCTGTTTGGTGATGCATGGTAGTGTCCAGTGGCTGTGGTAGTACGGCGGTTGGTTATCGCTGTCAGTTGACTCCAGTGTGACGCGTCAGGACTCTCCCCGGAACTGGTTTGAGTCCCCGCTGAGTTCCAAAACTCGCGGGTGGCGTCTTGGCTACGTTCAACGCGCACGGGCCAATTCGAAGACAAAAGCTCCTCCAGTATCTGTGGCATGCATGATGTTCTGAATGTCACAGGATTTGCCACCTTAAATCATGGTATGGTAGAACCTGTCTCCCGAAATTCGCAAGCTGATACTGATTGTAAAGGTTGTTCATCAAGCTAACTATCCACTGACAATACCCAATACCGTCAATACCTATCAAAACTTTATCATACCCGATCAACGCATCCACAAGGAGTTAGGTATGCATGTCAACCTTACCTAAGTAGTAATGCCCACAGTAGTAATACCAGCACCATCCCACCACCCAATCTCACTACTTGGTAAACCCTGTGGGCGGCGCAACGAGACTACCAGGCGCTTGTCCTTGCGGTAGGACTCTGGAATGGGCACCTGCCGGCGACCCAGTTGGTTTTGCTGGTTAAACATGGTGACTGATCTCCCAAGCAGCATGATTGGGTTAAGCATGATTGGGTTGAGGATATCAGGGTTGATGACATAAGGGTTCAGGATATGAGGATTCAGGATATAAGGATTGAACTTCAAAACCAATAAGTTCATATTTAGTGGGAGTGAGCACAATTGGATTCATGAATGCCTGTTGATGATATGGCCATGGTGACCATGGTCAGTGGTGACGAAACCCTGTTGTTGCTTAATTATCCCTTGTACCCAAAACAAATTGTCGGGGATTGTCCCTGTCCGTATGAATCTTATCAAACAACCGAACCATGTTTGCTTGCTATCCTCGATCAACCATTCTGGATCATGACATCAACCATTATAGATCACTATGATCAACCATGATTTACAAAATGTCTTGATCAACCATTTCTAGCAACCATGTATCAAATAGTAATTCCAAATCACCATTAGGTAGGTTAGATAAACACGGCTTGGAATTATTATTTAACCATGGTCTAAATCACCATGTATCAGCATTTGACCGTGATCGACAGTATCTAATTTGACCATGTATCAGCATTTGACCATAATTGACCATAATTATCATTAATCAACCATAATCACTGATTAACAACAACAATTATCAAGCATAATCATTGATCAACCATTATCAACCATTGTTAAGCATCATTAGCCCACATGATCAACCATACTTCACCAACTTCCGACCTTGGTGACCCATGGTGACCCACGGTGACCCACGGTGACCCCTTCACCTCCACCGTTACCGCACCACGAGTCGCGCTCACCGGTCACCGCCGGGTCACCTTCATGGGCGACATCTCTCGCCATCGCCGAGGCGAATCGGACAGGCTACCTGAGCTCGGTCGGCGCGAGTGGCGCGTAGCGGGCGCTGCTTTGTGGATCAGAAATGTGCTGAGAGTTGTGATGATTGTGATGGCTAAATGGTTGATAAAGTATATCATTTATGTGAATTGATGGTTAAGTGATGGCTAGGTGGTGAATGAATGATGGTTCAAGTGGAACATAAATGATGGTTCAAGTGATGGTTAAAGTGGTTTCTCTAAATAGGTGACCCCCGAAAAATGGTTGGTTTCTTGCTCAACATAACTATTAAGGGATGATAAGTCGGGGTACCTCTATGACTTGAGAAACAGCCAAATTGAGAATAGGAATGGTTTATGATGATGAATCAAGAATGGTGACTGACGGTGAATGACTAATTATGGCTAAATGATGGCTCTAGATGGTTAAGCTTGTTAATGAAGTGGTCAATTCATTGATGATAGTGGATGCTCACTGAAGCGGATGAACACGGGCAACTTTAAGTGCTTCATACATACTGGTTATGTGATGGTTGGAAATTGTAAATCATGTGGTCAATAAAGTCGTGTAACCCGCTGTATAATGCAAAGTAATGGTTGATTTATGGCTTGGAATGGTTGGTCTACGGTTACAGATGGTTGCTATTGGCTAATTGTTGATAATGATTCGCAATGTATTTCTGATGGTTGATAGTGATTCATGATGGTTGTGATGGTGTTGCTGGTGCTTAATGAGATATTCAATATTCGTTCATATCATGATTTGGAGGCACTCAATAGTGGTCAAACATCCTCATTCCTAGGGGTGCAATGATGGTTTCATAGCAACCAGGAATGGTAAATCAACTAGATGATTATATATACATCAGCTATACATCTTCATCTGGAGTCTGATCTATGCATGATTGGTACCAGCTAATAACTGATAAAACGAATGAACAATGACCAACTGGATCAACCAACAACGGATATAAGGATGATCCAGCTCGTGTTTCGTGGGACCTCGGTGCCTGAACCTTTTGGGACATGCCCACGACTTCAATCTGTTGACACAAGGTTCAGAGACTTCGACTTACAACTCACATCTTGTATTTCCGAAGTGTTTACCAACGCACAAACTAGAGATCATGTCCAAAATCAGGCACAGCACACAACTGGCTGTTTCTCAAATAGGGGTACCCCCCTAAATCATCCCATAAGTGTCATTGCTTATAATAAAACATCCATTTTTGGGGTTCCCCCCATTATAGTTGTGCAAAAACCATGTCTTGTCTTTAAATGTGCAACTTGCCAAGCCTTGAAACCTAGAAGGATCCAGCCACAAATCGAAACAACAACGAAAAACCGGCCCTGCGCTGCGTGGTGACTCGTTGAAACACCAAGCATCGGCTATTGAAAGTGTCTCTGGTAATGGACTATTCACCATAGATAACCATAGATAACCGTAGTAACCATAGGAAATCATAGGTAATCATAGGTAACCATAGGTAACCATAGGGAACCATAGGGAACCATAGGTAGTTACATGATCCATAGTTAAGAATAGTGGCCCAGCTGCTCGGAGATCGAAGAAAAGTGATCATACTGGAAGTCTCAATGAGACGAATCCCATCTTGTAGATCAGCCCATTGCCACGTGCATCACAGAAGAATACATAACAAGTGATCATAGAATCATAGTGTTTGAGTACAACTGTCTGGGGGCTGCCCAAGTCTACTCTTCTGATGCCATTTTGCATGCTTGCCGAATGTTAACGGAAGGAAGGAATAGTAAATCCAGCGGCCATCCACCACATTATCCACAGCATTCACATCATCATCATCATCATCATCATCATCATCATCATCATCATCATCATCATCGACGTCGTTGTCGTCGTCATCATCAGCATAATCATCGTCGTTGTCGTCGTCGTCATCATCATCCTCGTCATCATCATCATCATCATCATCATCATCATCATCATCATCGACGTCGTCGTCATTATCATCATCATTATCATTATCATCGCCATCCTCATCCTCATCGTCATCGCCGTCATCGGCGTCATCATCATCATCGTCATCGTCATCATCGTCGCCATCATCATCATCGTCGTCGTCGTCGTTGTCGCTGTCGTCATCGTCGTTGTCGCCGTCGTCATCATCATCATCATCATCACCATCCTCATCGTCATCGCCGTCGTCGTCGTCGTCATCACCATCATCATCAACCTCAGGCTAGCTGAGTAACTCAGCGAAGAAGATCATCACTGCTTGATGCTAAGTATGCTATGACTACTAAGTTGGCAGTAGGTATCATACAGAGCTTTTATACAGAATATTCATTGATAGATTGGTTGCTAGTGTGATTGAGATGGTTCACCATCCGTTGCCCCAGCCAACGAAGCTGGACGAAATCCCCAGCAATCGATCCAATGTTGGTATGGCAAAGTTGGAGTCATAGGAAGTCAGCAATGAAAAACGGCGAATCGAGTCGCGAGAGATTGAACCATTACACAACTGAGTCGTGACCTTGATCAAGGTGGCATACACCAAGCAACCGTGTGCTATGCCCTCTCATTTTGCCACTGATGAATGTCTGCAGCTGCTAATGGTACTTTCCAACCCACCAACATAACCACCACCACCACCACCACCCCCCCCACCACCACCACCACCAGCAGCAGCAGCAGCAGCAGCAGCCCCAACCATTGGCCCAGTTCCACCATCACTTCAGCTCCAGGTGCTGCAAGTGAGGTTATCCTCCACTAGGCGCAGTTCCGACGCCGTGCTGGGAGAAGACCTGGGGGAGCGGAGTTGGACCCGCTCGAAACGGTCGCGCACATGGACCCGCTTCACCAATCACAACCACCTCTTGCCCCTAGTACAGTACTAAACTCCTAGGAAAACAGGAAACCCATGGAAAGCCATAGTCAAATGAACACCTGCTTGTTCACAAAGATTGATGCAATTGAACATATTGAAGCGTGTCGTCATTTCGGGATTCCATATTGAGTTCAATTTGAAGGGGGTCTCTGTTGAAGGGTGGACAGTTTTGCGGCTGAATTCTCTCCAAGCTACCCTGTTTCCTCCGCCTTGATCTTGTTACTGTACGCCGTCTTTCCTTAGGTTGAGAGTCTTTGAAGTTGGCACCGAAGAGCCAATCTCAGACATAGATGACACGCAGTTGTTGGGACAAGGGCCATTTTTGGGGACACAGCTAAAGTCTCAGAGTCCCCGTGCAAATATCATACGCCCCCTACAAGATCCAGGCTACACCCGGGACTACACATAGTCCTCCCACAGGTTTCCAGGAGTCCAATGTTGGTGAGGAGACATGGAGGTGCTGATCCATATGGCAGTTCGTCCTCCATCTCTGCCTTTGTTGGCATCGATGGCATGAGTTCATGGAGCAAGTCGGCGCCGATGTGACTCTCCATACCTGGGGTGCTCTGAGAGAATGTGCAAGTCGATTCGGGGTGCAGCACAAATCAACTGAATGACTGGAAGAACACACTGATTGAAGATGATTGTAGAAGCTTGTATGTTGCAGTATCATTTTAAAACAAGAGTGGCTTTGCATGGGTTTCCACTTCCCTCGGACTTGAATGATTTCTGTACGGCAAAGCAATCATGAGAAGTCGTGAAGTCAAACTTGCCAGTTGGACATGCCTGTGCCATTTGCCAATTTACCAACAAACGACAAACGTATTCACATCATTGAATATCAGCAGACATTGTTTATGACGACATTACTACCTGGCCCTGTTCAAACTGCTACTTCAACCTCAAAGACGGAGAAACATCACTCTCCGCATCTCTCCGCCAAAGTGCTGAGAGGAAGTGCCATAATCAAGAGAAAAGGTTGCTCGACGACAGTGCTGCCAAACTTGCTACGGGGCAAAGCCAAACGCTGCGAGGGATCGGCATAAGACTTTTAGCCCTGCGTCGGCTGTCGCCAATGTGTAAGGCTCCACCGGCGGCAGAAGAAAATGACTGCCCTTGTTGCCGGTCGAGGCTATGACTAGCTCACTTACACAGACCAACCGCTTCTCGATCATCATAAACACATGGAAAATTCGACTCAACCATGTGATAGAAGCTTGATATGACAATCTGGGAGCACCAAAATATCAGAGTCCGGCATTTCCAAGTTGCTTGCAGCTCCAACTTCATAGGCCCGCTCAGCCCTAAAGAGAAGGGGACCCAAAGCACCAGATTCCAAGCCAACCCCGGCATCCAATGGTCCAACAGAACACCGGCCACACCTGGGATTCTTCAAATGATGCGGAAGGACAGACCAGTGCTCCGTTTGCGCATCATACAGTTCCACCTTGGGCTCGGATCATTGGCGAAGAATCTGTAGAATTTTGTAGAATCTGTTTCCAGACCCTCTGGGTAAATATGTTTTGCCAAACCAACTCTGGAAAGAATCTGTTTCCCTAAACTTCCAATCGATTGTCGAAAGGTGTCACGACGAGCCAAGACGTCGCTCAGAGCCCTGAAACATATCCCTAACCTGCTGGATTTCCACGTGGGATGATGTGACCAGTTAGTCTAATCACAGGCAATCAACCAGGTTCGTTGCGAGGCTCGAAGGAGGATTGACCATCTATCTGGATGCAATCAATAGAGTTATGGATCACAAATTGAGGGCACCTTCAACAAGACCAAAAAATGAGATCAATTCTCAGTCAAGAAGTTGCTTTCGTACCCTCGCAATAAATGCACGATCGAACAGGTGACTGAACCAGCCACTGATCCGGAAAGTCTCGTTGGTAATCCCTTGCAGGTGGTTAAGCATTGGTCAGCCATGACCAAACCTGAGGCTATGGTCATGAATAGAGAAACCAACACTAGCGGACCAGGGGATTACCCAGAGACTCCATGGGAGCCCGGTCAAAGGTCTACCCAAGAAGCTCAAGAACGAGTCTTCAGCGGAACAGGTAGGAGTGCACGGTGAGATTTCAAATTTAATGTGCCCAATAACATTCAAGCATATACGTATGCATATAGATAGATAGATAGATAGATAGATAGATAGATAGATAGATAGATAGATAGATAGATAGATAGATAGATAGATAGATAGATAGATAGATAGATATTAAGTGTATATATGCATATATATATATATATACATATGCAACTTCACTCAGTCCACTTAATGTGGATAATGTGGATATCAGGGCGCACATCTTCAACATAAATTTGATAAGTCCCTATCCGGGCATATCCAAAATATGAAGAGTACCCCCAACCATTACCATCCCAAAAATGCTTTCTGTGGGAAAACCAAGAATTTGGAGGTGCTTCAGTGCTTGAACCACCCCCTCTAGAAAATATTTGTTCATGAACCAACCATCTCTAAATATTGATAAGTATTGGGGATAATCAAGCATGCTTAAAACCACCAACTAGCCATTATTGCTGGTCATGGTCCGTTTGTTATCCACATGTTTAATCATAGTCAACCATAAAACTTGTATTGTTATCCCAACTGGTCACTATCCTATTGCTAGCCATTATTGCTGGTCAACCTTAATTAACCATAAAACCAGTAAGGTTGGATGGAAATATACAGTTTCCATCAAACCACCAACCAAATACCCTCTGGTAGGCTAGCCTGGCTAGCTGGAAAATCCAAATAAGCCATTCAGTACAGTCCCTGGCACCGGGTCATGGCCGCTGAGTTGCCGTCGGCTGCGTTTCGGCTCGACCGAACACGTCATCGCAGCCGGCGATGG
>VSDK01011679.1:96695-109998 GCA_009767595.1 Symbiodinium kawagutii | reverse complement strand
TGAACTTTCGTAACACGGAACTTTCGTATCGAAACTTCCTTTGACCAATGGTCTGAAAACTGATTGAAAGTGCTTGATGGTTGATTAATGGTTGATTTTAGTCATCATCTAGTTATTTATGGTTGATGTTGGTTGATTCAGAACTCCAAACTATCCGACCTGTGGTGATAGAGTGAAGGCATCTCCTTGGTTGTCAAGTTATCATTGGGGGCCATGTAGCTATTTGGTGCCTTGTTTGCAGTGCACCTATACCCATCTGTTGTGGGCAGGTATCAACCACGGAATGATGCGCAACAAGAAATGCTTCATGTTTTGGTATGCATCATGCTGGTTATGTCTAGAGGTTTCTTGCTTATGATGCCTACATGTTTCATACCTATTTACCACCAGGCGGGGTTCTCAAAATAGAGCTACCTCTACATCATCCATTCATAGTCATTGATAGTAAAACCCAACTATTTGGGGGGGGGTCCCCTATTTTGAGCAACACCCATGTTGGTTATGCCTTCATGTTTGGTGACGAACCTGGAATGTTGGCAGCCGATCGGTTGGTTTCACCTACCGTTGCTCCAGGGGATGCAGTCTGGAATCCCGGGCTGACCGGGTCACGGGGAGAGGAGATACGATCGGCGGGAGCATGTGCACATCTGGTGCTTTCTCAAGGCAGTTTGGGGACCCCAAAATGACCGGGTTAGTATTTTGAATGGTTAATATTGGATGATTTGGGGGTACCTCTATTTTGAGACACCACCATGTGAGCGTACATGTAGATAAGCATCTATATCTGCATGTAGATCGATAGATGGATGTGAAGATGTAGATAAGAGATACGCGTGATTGCATATATTTCGGTTTCCAGGATTGTATGTGTGGACGTGTACTTGTATGTGGACCTGCTTATACCTGTTTACCTATTTGTACATGCACATGTTGTAGAAGTAGTTTCACAAAGGTAGCCTAGTCCCAAAAACTAAGCCAACATGTCTTTGGTCCTGTGCACTTTTCCCAGGTTTTCCCATCCCAGGCTCCAGCTGATCACCTAAGCAGGTCACAGGAGTCCATGCGTGCAGATGTGGCGAGTTGGGTCATACCAATAGCGGGGGATAAGTTTACCAACAAAGCTGTGGGGAAAGCAATGGCTAATGTTGGGGGAACCAGGGGGACTAAGGGTTTTGACCCACAGCCATGTGTTGTTTGCAGGGGATGAAACATGGCAGCAAGGCACAACAAGGCACACCACTTCTGAACCCTCCACTGGCGGATCGCAGCCTCGATGCCTGCAGAGATGAGGTTGGATATGTGAAGCACAACCAATAGGTCATTGCACAATCGAGTTATCAACAACGTGCACATGTATGTAGTATGTAAAGCTGTAGGCATATATGTAAAGGTGTAGACGTATGTGCTTGCATCTGCATCGGGCTTAGACACCTTTGTGCAGGTGTGTGTATACTACACACATATTTGTTTGCGTATTGTATTCGTTTGAGACTGGTGTATGTATTTGCATTTGTGTACGAAATCTACGAATCAATTTGAATAATGCACATGATTTTTCGTTTTTATACACAACACGCAAATGCATGTACCTCTGCATGTGCACAAGACATGTATATAGTGTTTGTAATGAAAAACAATTGTCACATGCATCTACATACCTAGTAATATATATATATACATATTATGATATACACATATTGTATGTGTACATGACTACATCCGTTCAGACAAATATCAGGGGGTTCTCCCTACCAGTAGTTGCTGCTGTTAGACCGGATTTCTTATTTCTGTGGGCTTTTCTTCCCTTTGTGTCCTTCACCCTGGACTGCTCGTGGTTGATCATCATGGCTACATGTCAACCTGCAAAATGAGAGCAACCTGCTATGTTTCTAGTAGTCCTGAACGTGTCCCAAGCTGGTACCTCATGGTCATCGGCTGAACACCAGCTCTAGCAGCTGCAACTCCGCACCCTGCCAAGGTCGAACCCAGATCAACAGGAGCTGCATCTGAAGATGGGCCCACGAAGCAACTAGAGTTGGTGGTTTATCCCATCTAGTAATCTAGTGACCTTTGAGTTTCACGGAAACCTCGCGTTGCACAGCTGTTTGTGACTCGGGTTCGTGGCCTTCATCAGGGGATCAACATTCAGCTCGGTCAAGCTTGTAAACCTGACAGGGCCTCATGAGCACGCAGAAGGTGCATGGTCAGCATCGGGGAACACAAAAAAAAGAGTGTGGTGCATATTGCGTTGGGGGATTGTCAAGCATGTTGCTTGGCGAAAGCAGATATGGTATTGGGCACAGTGAAGGATCAGAGTCCAAAAGACAAGCTACAGAAGCAGCCCTTGCCAGACTAAAACTTTTGAGTAGCAGATCGAGAAGGCACAAGAGCCAAGTTGTCCGTGTTGTCGGTGCCATGGTGGTTGTCATCGTTGTTGTTGTTGTTGTTGTTGTTGTCGTTGTTGTTGCTGCCCTGGTTTGTGATCTTTGTTCTCTCGTTTCTGTCTTTCTTGTTGCTGTTGTTGCAGCTGTTGTCGCCGTGATGGGCCCCGGTTGTTGGAATGTTGGGCCATTGATGGGCACAAGTTGGTATGCCATACTTTGTAGCTACAGCAGTTATACCTAACTCAACTCTCTGGGATGCGCCACATTTCGCAGGGTATATGATTGGGTCCGAATCTCAAGGCAACAATCCGACGATCTGGCACTGTCAGTCTATCCATATGATGTCTTGATAGGATACGACCTCCATTGCACTGGCATCATTTGGCATCTTCGCTGATTGAGATATTCACGCCATCTTGGGTGCCCCTAAACCATCGGTTTCTGCCATGATCGATTGGTGATGCTTCGGAACATGCCCCTAGCCTTGTGTCGGAGGAGCACCCAGCCCAGACGATTCGCTTCGATCTGCAAACGGAAGGTGCTAGACCAGCTGAGTGAAAGTCTGGGGCCAGATCTCTGAGCCAATGGAAACTGCTTGAAACTTTTGGGCCAAGTTTCTTTTAATCCGAAGCACTGGTACTGCAGAACTACTGGGTGCATGGCCATGCTTCATCTCTTGAGAGTGGTTTTTACCAGCTTGGCATGATAGCGATGAAGTTGCAACGGCAAACTACTGGTGAATGCCATGGAAAAAGTCAAATCTATCGGGTTGTTCGTGGGGATTCCCAGCTCCACACACTTGTTTGGGCCCTTAGATGTTGTGGGGTGATTCTGCCGCTGCCTCTCAAGTGCCGGAGCACCACAGGTGGACAAAAACACGGTAGCACTAGTTGGTAGGAACAGATCTTCACAGCATTTGTTCAAGGGTCAGGCTGGGTCAGGCTCCAACTGTTGCTCCAACTGTTTAAAGTTCGCCTTGGGAATTGCTCTACCCGGGCGTGGCCGCCATCTCGACATCGTTTCGTGTGACCTGCTCTCGCTGTCGCCACCATGCCGATGAGTTACAGCAGCTTCGATCCAGACTCCGACCGTGCCAAAGAACAACGACAGGTGGGAGATCACAAGGTGGATGATCAGTAGTAGAAAGTAACAGATAGTAACAGATTAGTAACAGATAGTAACAGATAGTAACAGATAGCAACAGATAGTAACAGATAGTAACAGATCAGTAATAGATAGTAACAGATAGTAACAGATAGTAACAGAAAGTAACAGATTAGTAACAGATAGTAAGATAGTAACGGATAGCAACAGATAGTAACAGATAGTAACAGATTAGTAACAGATAGCAACAGATAGTAACAGATAGTAACAGATTAGTAACAGATAGTAACAGATAGTAACTGATTAGTAACAGATAGTAACAGGTAATAAGAGATAGTAACAGTTAGTAACAGATAGGAGCAGATAGTAACACATAGTAACAGATAGTAACAGATAGTAGCAGATAGTAACAGATAGTAACAGTTAGTAACAGATTAGTAACCGATAAACATGGTGAATTATTAGTAACAGATAGCAACAGATAATTTTCCTGGAAAGTTACAGCCGGAACCCTACCAGCAGGAGATTGCAGTAGGAAATTGGGCATGGAACCCCTGTCTGCGAGGGTCCGTGTCTCTTTCCAGGAGTGTGCGAAATTATGATCCCAGTCCATTTGTGGTTGGTAGCCATGTTTAGCAACCATGAAACACGTGGCATTGTCCGAGTGGCTTTTGACGTTGCTGATTGGTGGTGCTATCCATGGCTCACCCATGCTGTTAGAGGGACTGATTGACTGATTTGTCCAAAGAAGAGATTTTTCCACCCCAACTCGTGTCATCCCAGTTCGCACAGGCGTGGTTGATCAACTCCCACATCATCACATCATGGACTGTTGCGTTTCCGGGGAGAAATGGCTGTATTGTCCTTCAGTCGTCCCATCCATGACTTTGATGGCTTACCAGAAATCCAACAATTTGGTTGCTTCCCAGAAACCAAACAGCAACCACTGGTTCACCATTGGTTCACCCTTGGTTCACCCTTGGTTCTCATTAGAATCACTTTGGTTCACCATTGGTAGCACCCAGCCGGAACGACCTGACGCCGCGGCGCTGCGGTGCTGTCAGGCCAAGGTCACCTCCTTCCTGGAGCGTCATGGGTTCTTGGATCCAAACACTCCGCGCCCCAGCGATGGCTACACAAAGATCTCTGTGGAACAGTTGCACCCCTTGCAGGTGGCTGAACAGTGCCCTGCAGGAAAACGCTACAGTGGCGCGAAGCCGGTGGAGGAATTCTGGGGACAAGGGTGTCAATGATGGTTGATGATGGTTAATGATGGTTGAGAATGATTTAGCTGAAAAGGCTTCACTGTCAGGAGCGGCTAACGCTGGTAGTGGTTGACGATAGCGTTTTTTTGGGTATAGTGAACGACAATCAACAACAGCCAACCATATAGAGGTGAACTAGCCTCGTTGGTGAGTTGGTGAATAGGATTTCAAAGCTGGTTGGTTGAGGGTCTCAGTTGATTACACATCCACCTAACAAGCTATTTACATCCATCGAAACTGGTCCCTGACCTACTTATAGCCGGAGTTCACAACGCAGGGCATCACGAGTTGTATCTGCTTCGATTTGACTCGGGCTTGGTGGAGACCCTGGTCGATCCATGTGCTGCCAGGAACATCAGCAAATCCAAAAGACGACAATGGTTGGCTAGTGGGGGAAAGCAATCGGAGTAACAGATGGCAATGGGTCAATATTAACTAAACAACAATTGGGGGCAATCACCAACAAAACTATGGGGAAAACCATGGTAAATGATAGGGGAACCAGGGGTACACGGTTTTAACCCACAGCCATATAGGAACACATTCTTTTTGGAATGATTGTATAGGGATATGAGGTCAGCATCAAATGATTAATCAATGTTTTGACCTTCCATGTACAACCTACCAATCTTTTTTACAGTCACATTCAAACTGCATATAGATCTATGTGTCTGTATCTTAGACTGTTCAGGTTCAGAGTGATGCTGTTTCATTTTTAAACCGTGAGACTGTTGGGTGAGCGACTTGTCTTTCCATCAGCAACCAGAGTGGCCCGGGGACCGGCAACCCATCTGAGTTGGCGGTTCAAGAACCAAATCACCAAAGACTGGCGTTTTCCTGTGACAATCATCATGTCTCAGGGGCACATGGACACCTTTGAAGCTGCTCAGGTGGTTGACAGTTGAAGCTGGGTGCCACTGATCCCAGGTATGGAGATGATGTCATGGTGGCCCTCTTGAAGGAGTCTGGTGCCAAGCGCCCCCCGGGCTCTGGGAAGCCCGGGGGCATTCTGAGAGGCACCAATCGGCGGGGTTCAGATGGTCGGCTGTAGATACCAAATTTGTGGACATAAACCAATCAATCAATCAATCAATCAATCAATCAATCAATCAATCAATCAGTCTATCTATCTATCTATCTTTCTTACTATCTATCAGTCTATTTACCTTTCGATCTATCTGTCTGTCTATCTATCTATCTGTCTGTCTATCTATCTATATATTTATCCATCTATATATTTCCATATGCACAATTATGTAACTACACAATTATAAGAGCAGTGCAATGTGAGTGTATTGGCATAGTACAGCAAGTATACACTGCACTATACATTGCTGAACTATACATTGCTGAACTATACATTGCTGGGAGTACACTACCAGATCAAGAACATCCATGATGCACCATAGCAGTGACAACTCAGCAGTGTAACCAAGGGAAGAAGACACATGGGTGTTTCTCAAAAAAAATGGTTGGTTTATTACTACAAATGCCTCATATTTGATGATATATGATGGTACCCCAAACTGGCTAGGTGGAAACCACGAATTGTATTGGCCTTGCTCGGTGGTTGTATCCTTGAAAAAGATCCATCAGCGACGAACTCGCAGTGATCTTCCACGGGGTCTTCACCGTTGCCCCCAGCGATGCCAGGTCTCCGCACTGGAAGCATGTCCAGCATGCAGAGCGAAAAGAGCGAGAGAAGCACCAGGAGCACGGAGGCCGAACACAAGCAACAGCCCGCCTCTTTGAACAACGTTGCACAGCACGTTTTCGGACCACGGATCTCCCCCGAAAAAAGGGGCTGACATGATGCTGAAAACCATGATTAAAAGCCATGCTGAATAGTTCATGGTTGGTGAATCGTGAATGGATTTGATTTTTTCCCACTGGCGATTTAGATATACACGGGAAGTGCATTCAAAATACATCATGATTAGCCTAACGGACCTTGCTAGATTTGTGACGTCATGGGATGATTTTCATCATCCTTCATCTTGATGCTGGGATAGCCAACAACAGAGGACATCTCTAGGCTCTGCTGCGAGCCCATGATAGGGAGTTTAAGCAACAGCATTACCAACAAGGCAGTACATATATATATATATATATTGTATATATACACACATAATATGCATATGTCTGTATGTGCATACAATACGTACATATGTATGCACAAATGTAGATACATATACGACCAAAAACATGTGCATGGGCAGAGCGCATGGGCAGAGCACATGTGCATATACATGGATTACATGTGTATACATGTGCAGATATACGGATAGATAGATAGACAGATAGATAGATAGAAAGACAAATAGATAGACAGATAGATAGATAGATAGATAGATAGATAGATAGACAGACAGACAGATAGATAAATAGACAGACAGACAGATAGATAGATAGATAGATAGACAGACAGATAGATAGACAGACAGATAGATAGATAGACAGACAGATAGATAGATAGATACAGTAGACAGGCAGATAGAAAGATAGATAGATAGATAGATAGGTAGAAAGAAATATAGATAGACAGACAGGTAGACTGACAGATAGAAAGATAGACAGACAGACAGACAGACAGATAGATAGATAGATAGACTGATAGATAGTAAGAAAGAATAGATAGATGGATGGACAGATAGAAGGATAGATAGATAGACTGATAGATAGTAAGAAAGAAAGAAAAAACACATAGATAGATAGATGAATCGATAGGTAGAAGGATAGATGGATAGACCGACAGATAGAAGGATAGATAGCTAGGTAGATAGATAGAAAGATAGGTAGGTAGGTAGGTAGGTAAAAAGATAATTAGAAAGTATATCTATCTAAATATAAGTATGTTTAAACATACACATATTTATGTTTGTATGTGATGCACCTTACAAGTATACCGATGTATGAATGCATACCTGTACATACATTGGTTGGCTGGGCCAGAACCTTCAGAAGGGGTGATGACCCTATGAACAAGGGCAACTGCAGCAAATTCAGATAATTACATGAGTGAAAGAACACATATTTTTGCTATCATGGCAGCAGCAAGCAACAGAAATAGGTAGCACCAATTCGATTATAGGAACCGCTTGCAGGAGTTAGGACCAAGTCAGCATAGTCGTACAACCAAGCCAACCGGGGTTCCTTTTAGGATGAGGTAGTCACACTGTGTCACACTGACATCTCTTCAGCCACGGTGGTTCGCTAGATGGCGCCCTAAGTCGGGACCGCAACTGATTTTGGGGATCAGTCAACATGCCCTATGCTTCCAGTTGCCATGAAATACGGGCTGGTAACCAACCCACGTTCCAACAGCTGGTAGAAACTAGCTGGTTCCTGCTATTGGCTGGTAACTGGAAGCATGGGGAAGGATTTCGAAGTCGTCGCAAGGCGTACCATGGCATAGCTCCATTCATGGACCTACTTGTGATCACCATGAAACTATCTCAGGATTGATCAGTTTCAGCATGCAGTGGCTACAGGGGCAGCGTTGCTGGGGTGGTTTGATATGAGGGTTCGCCCAAGGGGAAAGGTGGTAAGAGTAGAGCAGCATAGATACCCAATCCATGGGAACGGCATACCCACATATGCATGGAGAAAGTAAATTGTTCCCCACATTTGTGGTTGCGAACATCCCAGAGGTTCTTCCATTTGGTCCAATTAACTACGCTGTCTCTATCTCTATCTGCTCTTATCACCATTAGTTTTCACTATCGATCTCCTTCTCTACCTTTATCATTCTTTATCTTTAACTTTATGGGTGTTTCTCGGGTCATAGGGGATCAGTTATCATCCAGTTGATTCACCATTTTTAGCAATAAACCAACCGTAACTTTGGGGTTCCCAAGTCCTGGCTTGAGAAACCACCAATATATCAATTAATCGTGATTAACGACTACCAACCATGCTTATCCACAATATACCATCTATTCACCATCTATTGACCACCATGAACCACCATTAACCATCTATTCACCATAACTTATCTCCATCTCTCATGATCTCACCCTGGTGGAGCACCTTGACCCCACTTTCTTCCAGGGTCTCCCAGCCCTTTCTTGGCCCCAGGGTGTGGGTGCTGGTTCCAACGAGCCGCCCATGACACCCACCAAGAGCTGCCTCTCGTGGCTTGGCCGCAGACAAGGGCGGCTCGCCACACCAACGAGCAGCTCGTATCGATCCCATATCGGGGCTCGCCTTGGCGGGGCTCGCCATGTCCAGAACTTGTTCACTACGAAAG
This sequence comes from Symbiodinium kawagutii, assembly GCA_009767595.1. Taxonomy (NCBI): domain Eukaryota; class Dinophyceae; order Suessiales; family Symbiodiniaceae; genus Symbiodinium; species Symbiodinium kawagutii. The sequence continues at coordinate 100,996 of VSDK01011679.1, read as the reverse complement.
CACGTCTCGAATTTTTCGGACCCAGCACGAAAGCAGGAGATGAAATGAAAAGTGGTCACTGGATATGGATTTGGTCGGTAAGCGATTTTTGCTGTGCTGGTGTCTATGCACCATTGAGAATTCTTCAGGCGCCAAACGCCCTTCCAATGCTTTCAGGTGTCCCCCCCCCAAGGATTCACCCTTGGCTCAGGAAATCGACGGTTGACTCACAAGACGACGATAAACTCCTGACTGAGTGGGTGTAGCCAGGGCGGCTTTGGCTTGAGCAGACCTGCAGCAGCCGAGGGGATCTCTTTCTGTGGGGCATCAATGTCCCATTCAATGAAGAACACTGCCAATTTGTGAATGGTTTTAATTGATCGTTTGTTAAGTTGTATAAACTACAATATATATATATACATAGTTACTTATATATATATATAGTTACTTATGTATGTATATATATATATTTATATGTATGTATATATATATATATATATCTAAATCTATGTAAGGATGACGATGATTTAACTATCTAATGATGATTTATGTGAAAAAAACAGTTCATAGTTGATTCTGCATTGGCAAATCCATTATTATCCCAAGTAAAAGCATCATTAGCCCATGATCAACTCAAAGTAAATCAAGAATTCACGCAAACAGCCACCTGTAAAGGCAACTTGATTAACTATCGTAATGCATATGATCAATGGCGGCTTGCACGGCTTGAACTGCCATCTTTATTTGCATTATGAGGTGAAAATGAAGGAGGAGGCTAGATCGATATTTACAAGCGCTTATCACACATCATTGTGATCATGATGATGATGATCATCATCATCATAATCATCACATCCATTTGTGTTGGCTATAGCTCGCACTGTTGATGGTTGTGGTAGCGGTTGCTGTTGGTGTTGCTCTTGTTAGAGAAACGCCCTCGTGGTCGTCCTCCTTGATTTTTTGTTCTCTTCTTGTTGTCAATGCCAGTCATCACCTTTATTTGCTACAATACAACATTAACATTATACTAGTGTTACATGATCAAACAATTGCTTAAACAAATAAAACGCGTATTGAATCTAGATTTTCCATATCGACACCACTCAGAACATATGATACTAATATCAGCCGTTCAAGAAAGTTCCTATGAATAGCTGCTGTTGATGACTAAAGGTTGAAGCAATTCATTGACCATCATCTGGGTGTGTGCCAAATTAGGGTGACCAATAGCCACCAACAAATTTTTCACTTTATTATGACTCATAGGAAATCATTGGTTTTGGGCACACCACGATTTTGGCAAAATACCTTTCAATCATCGAGAACCCATTTCTTTAGTGACACTACCTGAGTACGCGCGTGCAGAGCTGCCATGGGTGTCGTTGTCGTGATCCTGGTAGTGGTGATGGTGGCGGTAGGGAAGTGGCAGTAGTAGTAGTAGTAGTAGTAGTAGTAGTAGTAGTAGTAGTAGTAGTAGTAGTAGTAGTAGTAGTAGTAGTAGTAGTAGTAGTAGTAGTAGGCGTTGTAGTCGTAGTAGTCGTCGTCGTCGTAGTAGTAGTGGTGGTGGTGGTGGTGGTGATGGTTGATAGTACGAGGAGTACTAGTCGCACCAACAGCAGTAGTGGTAGGGTAAATGCATGTGTGTGTGTGCGCACACCACAAATGGCCACAGCCGCAGCGCCCGCTGCTCACCTCTGAATTGGCTGTAAACTCTGTTGGATTCCCAGAAGGCTGCTGGAGGCATGACAAGGGTGAGCTGATTAGGACCTGCTCACTGCTGCATGTCATCGTCCGGTTCGGAGGTTGGCCTGTGGCATATGGCAATCGCTAACAGATTATATGGGGTTGGAGTGAAGATGATTGCATACTGGCATACTCAAAAATCAGGCAACTGCTTTAGATTTTCCTCGGAACAATGAAACATGGTTGATCCCACACTAATGATACAGAATATCCAGATAGTACAACCATTACAATGGTTGATGAAAATGGCTGTTCGGTTGTGGGAATTTTGTGATGTGTGATCTATGGATGGCTCATTCCTGCAAACAAATCCACTTCAATCAGCAACCAAAGAAATGCCCTCTATCCTTCACCTGTGAGAGACTCTAATGGTGCAATGTGTATATGTAATTATATGTACATTGTGTCTAAATACATAAATGAATAGATAGGTTCACAAATGAATATGCAATGTATACAGGTAATATGATATAATTATGCATGTGTGTGTAGAGATTTATATGCACATGGATGCACCGATGATTCCACACACACATACATGCAAATGCATATACATATTAGACACATTCACTTGCGCATACACATGCACACACAGCAGAGGCCAACTGGTGAACAATTTCAATAAGACTGAGTATGGCAAGATGAACGAACCGATGCCAACCAAAGGACTCTACAATACGTTCCTACGATTACATGGGTATGGCTCACACATATCAGCACCAAAACGTAGGATTTTTCACTCAAAGAAACAAGTTTTTTGGTCCCCCTTGGTACCCATGACTTGGAGCCGCAACGAGGGAAGAGGCTCAGAGCCTTCTCCAGGTTTGCTGTTCGACAGGATACAGGCTATGGATACATCTCATCTCGCAGGTTTTCGTTTTTTCTCAGGGGGGTTAGCTCTTCAACATGTTGGGTTTTGGGGGTTGTGAACTCTGTGAGTTTGGAAACCCAACAAGCATGAGGGATATTTATGATCCACCGGTGCATGGTCTTCGGCCCATTGATGCCATTGTGGCAGGGAGCATGTTTGGGCGACATTACACGTCTACTGTACTCAAGAGTAGGATCCTGGAAACTGGGGATCGTATAAGGGCCCCCCATTTAGGGCCTAAAATGAAGTTCGTCCTCAACTCCTGTCCGATCTCTTGGCAGCAGCACTGGAGCTTTGTGATGTCTCGACAGCTTCAGGCTAATAGCCGTTGGTGTCGCTATGACGATTTATAGGGGCGGTTGGTGGACAACTTCTTGAGGTTCAAATTCTCTCCAAGACATCACGAAGTACATAGATTGGCGCATAGATTTGATATGATTTACTGTAACCGTGTACATGCCTTGCTGGATGGCTTATACCCACTAACTTAGGTTTTTAGTGTTTTTGGGATATGATTGATTTACCATACAACCACTAAAAATATATTTTTAGCAAGGGATCTATAAGCCACCAAGCTTGAAAATGTAGTCACTCAATAGTAAGCAGGGAAAAGACCTTGGATCACCCTAGCTGTAGGGCTAGCCCCTTGGACAACCCCTTGGGACTCTCCGGAGTCTCCCATCCATGGCTGGCTGGTGGTTGGGAGGGATCTGGAACAGGAGCTACCAGGGGTGGCCATTGACCAAATGGTTAGGATGGAGTAACACTTTTTGTAGTGAAACTCACAAAGTGACACTATAACTGGTATGTTATTGAATCATGTTATTGAATAATGTATTGTGTCACTATTACATTACACACATTACACATACTTTTTGTACGACCTTTCTATAACTGGTTAGGAGTTATTGACCATTGACAACAAAGAAGAGAGTTGTGAAACTCCATAGTGTTATAGAAAGGAGTACTTTATGCTTCATGATTTTGTTGGATAAAACTGATCAATTTTTCAAGGATTCATAGTGGCCCAAGCTCAGCCGGGTGCTTTTCTTGGAGCGCTAAGCCGCGGGGTCGGCACGTAAACAACTGCCCCGGGTCGAGCGGCGGCCGAGTTTGCATTGCTGGGGCTGGATCTCCTATTGTGGCAGCCAGCGGAGGACGCCTGTGCTCAGGACACATTTGCAAAGTTGCTATGGCAAGGTTGCTGCGTCATGAGTTATTTGATTTCTAAAGATGATATATGTATATATATATACCATTATATATAAATACATGAAAATATTGGCTAGTTGGAAACTCGATGGAAAAGTCATGAAGTTCCCCAAGTTCTCTTCAGTGGTGGACTGGTTCAGTGTGAATTGCGGCAGAGTGTCGGAACTTACCATCGGTATGATGCAGTTCGGGACCATCATCATTCGTATCATCATATGTTATCATCATATTGTAGATCCTTGGAAGTGTCGGTATCCTAGCACGACTAGGTGCTTGCTTTTTTGTTGTGCCAAGCTGGCAAAATTAGTTTTGAGTTGTGGTACATGTTTGGCATTTTGTCATCCTGCCTTCATCATCATCATCATCATCATCATCATCACCACCATCGTCGTCGTCGTCATCATCATCATCATCATCATCATCACCATCATCATCATCATCATCATCATCATCATCATCATCATCATCATCATCATCATCATCATCATCATCATCA
>VSDK01011679.1:72840-96261 GCA_009767595.1 Symbiodinium kawagutii | reverse complement strand
TCATCATCATCATCATCATCATCATCATCATCATCATCATCATCATCATCATCATCTTCCATCATCTTCCATCATCATCCATCATCATCCATCATCATCATCATCATCATCATCATCATCATCGTCATCGTCATCGTCATCGTCATCGTCATCGTCATCGTCATTGTTGTCATCATTGTCGTCATCATCGTCGTCATCATCGTCGTCATCATGTCATCGTACGTTGCTGTTGTCACTATCCCTCTGCCACTTGTGGAAAGCAAATTGATATTCATGCGCTTTTAGCATCACCCAAACAATGGCTCTCACATGAGCATTATCACTCGGGTTTGCTAACGTTGGGTACTCACTGAAACTTGGTCGTTACTAAGCTTGATCATTTCTGATCGGTCCATAGAAATGCTTAAGACTGGCAAGCTTCATGATCAACCTGCCGAGTGATTGTTGAACAAGTCTTCCATCGCGGTGAGTAATAGCAAGTCAGGCACATGACTCGTACAGTGTTGCTTTTTTGCGCTGCTGTAAATGATTGGTTAATAACAATTGGGAAGATGATGATTTCTTAAAGCTCGATATCCCCGTGACATCAGATATATGGTTGATACAAAATACGTTTTGATATTTGATTGATATCAACACCTGTTGATACCATGCTTCGTATGACGTAATCACGTGTGAGCTTACGAGAATCAGTACCACAATTGGGAAACTGGATAAAGCTGCATCTGAAAAACTAGGTAGATCTATCATCGTTCTGGGGTTGGTCAACAATGAACTGCTGAGTCCCAGCAGTTCTTGACCAGAGTCGATGATCCCAGGATTCACCGCCGTATCAATGCTTAATGATAAGCAATACTTATGAGTCACTGGCAAGGTGCTTGGTGAATCTTGGTGGTGGTAAATGATGATTATTCATGGTGTTTTTTGTGGTTTCTCAAGCCATGCGGGTACCCCCAAATCATCCCTGTTTGAGCATTTATGATACTAAACCAATCATTTTTGGAGTTCCCTGGTTTCAGAAACTCCCATATATATATATATATGTATATGGTGCTGGCAAGTGATGCGATGAACGTTCGTCCTGCGGACGATAAGAGCCGCAACCCTGCCGTTCGACAGCTTGGCACGAACGTAGCACTGCCACGTCTGAGCCGATGGTCAAAACGCGCCCGCTTGTACCTTTGGCAACCTGCGCGAAAATCCACCATAGAAACAGATAACGAAACAGGCTACCTGTGGTTACAGTACCTATCAATACTGTTGAATTTTGGGCCGAGTTACCTATGATTACCTGTCAACACTGGTGAAATTTTGCTTTCACTGGAGTGTGCTGATGGGATGAAGCATAAATGGCACTGGGGAAAGCCGCAGGGACCATGAAATTCGCAAGGTATGGTGCAGATGTTTTGACCTCCGCGGAGTGAACTTTAAAAGGCATTTGTTGTTTTCGATAGATTGGAAAGTAGTCATTAACCACCACTAGGATCCACTAGGCGATCGTAGATTGAGAGTGTCTTATCATGTTTTGCCACGTTTACTAGTCTTCATATGTACCATAGTCTTAGTATGAATGTTTTATTCATGAGAAGCAATCAAAATTAGTATGCTTAGTTTAGATCCATACTAGCCGCCACCAGTTTTACCACTGAAGATGGCTGGATAACCATGAAATGGCCCGGAGCTTTGGAGAACAGATCGACCATCTAGATCTCAAGTTGTGGTGAGTTTTGACCGTGGTCGCCGTGGCAAATGACTGTACAGTCGGTTCACGATGGCACTTTTCGACTCGTCGAGTTGCGTGTGATTTTTCCCCGATCCACGTCACTTGACTCTCCCCAGTGACTAAGACTCGCTCGGATTGTTTTGAATCTGGGAAAAACTGCAGCACCCACGGAATAGCAGCACTGGTGGTGATTGGTTGTGATAAGTTGAGGTGATTTCTGAGGTTTATTGATTCTTGGTCCTTGGTCGCATCGGTGATATTGTTGCTCATTTGTCGTTGAATGATGTGGTGATTTCTGAGTGTAGGTAGAGAGACGGATGGACAAATAGATGCTAGTAGATTCAAGTTCTGGGTTACTGTTGATTGTGTGAGTTGTGAGCGCAGACACTACTCGGTGGATGATGAAAATGATGAGAATATGCGCAGTGTTACACTCTGGTGATCTAACATAGCAATGGATAATCCACCATTTGTAGATTACTTACCTATTGGAAATGGTGATTTTCCATTGCCATGGGATCGATCACCAGAGTGTACCCTTTGGCAGCGTGGCTTCTGTGGAGAATCCCCAGCAGATGATCCATGTAGCCAACTTAGCTGATGTGTGCCAGGTGAAGGTGCGGAGACGGGGTAATGATAGGTCTCACGGGGTAAACGCCAACGATTTGTGTTAGCCAAACAATTACGGCCACGGTATGTCAGTTGATACTTGATATATTTGTATTTGACTGGTTTTATTACGTTGACATTAGCCGTTTTTAGCAACAATCATAAAAACCAATCGTTTCCGATGATTTTTGCTGAATCATCATGAGCCAGCACTGCGGTGGTTCCCTTCAAGCGGCCTTGGTACCACTTGAACAACTCGGACACGGCCGCCCAAGCGACTCCCTATTGGAGTTCTTCATTACTATTAAGCACTGTAGGTGAAAGAGATTACTGTCCTGAACATCTTGGGGGCCATCCTTGCTGGGATGACACCCAGCTGGCAGTCGCTTTTGGTGGAGAACCTGGTTTCAATGGGCAATAGTCCCTTTTAAATCGACCGGACAGTTTTCGATCGATCGCAAGTTGTTACATGTATATTGCCGGAGTCAATCAACTCGCCAATGATAGTTTGACAACCTTGATAGTCAACTGGCAGGGACTATCACCCTACATAGTCAACTGTATCCGTTCATAGTGATATCTCTTGTGACCAATATCAGCCGTGGCAAGGGCAGACCCCCACCGCAAACGTACATACCAACATATGTGTGTATACAGTACGTTTTTTTCTCTATTTATATTTATTTACACATATACATACATATATTTATATGTATACATACATATATTGATCTATATATATATACATATATATGAATTTATTTTTACACAAACATATCTATAAGACAAGTTGCCACGTTGGGAAGTTGGGAAGCTTCTTATCGTTGGCAGGGTGGCCTGCCAGGTGCTTGATTGCTTCCCTTGGTTTCACCCTGCCGTATCTTGGCAGATGGAGGTCCGGATGACAAGTCATGAAATGTGACCCCGTGACGACGAGAGACTTCCTGGCATATTCTGCGACCGTTTGAAACATCAACAGGAAGTCTCTGAACGAAAGGTCAACCATCATTGAACTGAAGGTCAATGGTTTATACCATCATCAGGATTGATTTCAACTGCTCCTCAACCCCACTAGAACATGAGCAAAGCATTGTTAAGCAAAGGTCAACCATCGTTCATGCTTCATCGCTAAAGGTCAATCATCGTTCATGCTTGCAGGCACATCAACATTGAGCACCATACAAACCATCATGAAACCTGTGAAGCATTGTTGAACTACAGCAATCAATTGTGAGCCAACTCACTTCTTGTCCCCAGCCGTGGATTTCCTCAGTTAGATCATGGCAAAATGCACCCAGAAATGGTGGTAAACTCTGGGAGTTCCAGGCTTCACAGCTGGCAACGCTTGTTGATGGGGGCGTTCTGAGCTTCAAAACCAAGTTGATACCAATGGTTAATGGTGAGTGGTTAACCATGGTTACTGGTTAATGATTAACCATGGTTAACCATCATCTAATATTGGTATCGCAACAAACGCAGTCAGCAGGTTGCTATGTGTTGCAATGTTCATGGGGCCCCGTGTTCGTGATCCCGTTTTTACGGCCCCCAAACATCACCAGCAATCAGGGAACGCACCAGTATTAATCAACAATTCATGGAGGGAGCACTCATCAACCATTCATTCATTACTCATACTAATCAACCGTCATCAAAAGATAGTATCAACCACCAACGAAGGTCAATTGAACATGGTTTTCATTTGGAGGGCAGCGACCTGCTGACCGAACATGATCATGTTAGAAGAACCCCCCCAGGGTTCTGAGGGTTCCCTGGTGTATTTCGGCAACGATTTTGGTTTCTGTTGCTTGATGGTCACCTTGGATGGGGTCACCTTCGATGGCTACATATACACTCATAACGTAGACGTGCGGAGCACATCCAATACTGCCTCCGAGATGGACCATCCACATCCACTGCACTGTGCAAGTGCGGTTACTCAGGGATGATCTATGGGCCCCGTACTTGGATACCTATCAACCAGTGGCACGAGCTTCGTACTCAAAGAGTGGCAACATTCCCATGACCGGCGTTTTGGACTGGCGCAAGCGACCTGGAAACATCAAGACAGAAATGATCAACAGCAACGGAGTTTTGGGGATCGGCTGATCCATGTGTTGATTCTATCTCAGGCGGCTGAGTGCCAACTCTCGCTCTGTGTCACAGGCACAGCTGGGCTCGATGCCAAAGTGATCAACGGTGGTTCTAGCGGGGCTGTGTATTGAGGTCATGTTGATTGAACGTACAGTTGGGTGTTTCTCAGAATATATTACTATGACTGGTTACTATGTGTTAAACCAGTCTCAGTAATCATACATAGTGTTGAACCCTCGAAAATGGCCGGTTTATTACTATGAATGGTTACTAAAGAATGGTGACTGGGGACGCCCCTATGGCTTTAGAAACACCCTGAAATAGTGACTGGAGGGTATATGGAACAAATTGTTTCACTACCTATGTGGAGGGTATCCTCTAAGGCAGCCAAGCAACAAGAAGCAAGAAGCATCAGCACCATAAAGCAGCCACGACGTGATTGTTTATGATAAGTTATCAACCCGCAACAACCAACAATCAGCCAGAGACCATGGGTTCAGTAGCTATAGCGGGCTTCAATGGGAATAATTTCTGCCTCAAGAAATGGGAGTTATGAATACTAGAGCTAGCAATCAGAAGTATTTCTAGTAATAGCCACCCTGCTACACTTGTTTTGTAGTTTTATCACCGTTCACCCACATTTGTCGTGCCGCTGTGCCATCAATAAACCACCCGTCTTCGGGTATTGATGGGTAATGGGTAATGCCAACCCTGTATTGATAACCCCTGGTTGATTGATAAGGGGGTATTCCTCCAAAACCCTTGGTTTTCCATTAGAATGGTATCCCTCTCCATTAATCCTGGGGTTTATTCATCCTGGGCTGCCACTCAAATGGCACCCCAGCCCAATTAACATTCCTGGGTATTTAAACTTCAAGCATTTCATCGCGTTTCATGGCCACCATTCTGGTCCCAGGATACCCAGTTGGGGCTACGCACGGATTTGCGCACGTTGGGATTCACAACGGCTTTAGGGAACCATTGGGTACAATACCAAGTGGGAGTTTCTCAACGTAGGGAATTTTGAGACATTTTTTCACCAAGTGGGAGCTTCTCAGCATAGGGAGCACCAAAAATGGTCGGTTTATTCACTATAATTGGCTAATAGCTGATGACTAGATGATTTGGAGGTACCCCCATTTTGGGAAACCACAAAGGGATCAATTTGAAAACTCGCTCCACTTGGGGCTGCCTCCCAAGACAGTAAGAAATTGGGATTGTTAGTCATTGGTTGCTATCATTTTCAACCCATTCTGAACCATCATTATTAACAAGTGCTACTGTAATCATTCTTAACAATCTCAAGAAACTATGGGTGACAAACATCCTGGAAATTCCTTTATTATTTGGGATGCTCGTACCTTGCATTCAGGTGATGTAAGAAATGGCTGGCTTGGAAAAGGGCGGGGTCTTCTTCCTCAGGTTTAAAGCTTGGTAGTGAAACTCCGGACTAAACTGCATACTTGAAGGTTTGCATTCCAAGAAAGTAACCAGTATCATTCACCAATGGTTGGTCATGGTTTTGACAATGAACTAGCAGCATTTGCTTGCTGGTTTTACGCACTTTCTCTTTCCCCCTATGACCTTGCGATGGTTGGTTGACTTGTGCATACTGTGGGGGCTCACTACTGAGCACTAGCATAATTGAAAACAATTGAAGCACTTCTAGAGACGGAGTCTCTGGATAATGACGTTGAGATGGAGAGCGGTAGACACTACCCATGTCCTGGGAGAAAACCACAGTTTCGGTCCATGTTTGCACCCAAAATTATTTGTTCGCAATCCTGGAAAGTGATGCGTCCCAGTTTGCTAGCTTATAAGAAAGTACCAGCTATGATACGAACAATTAGCTTGTTCAACGGCGAATCTTGACCAACTTCCTATACAAAGGAGGGTGGCACCATTTTGTGGAAGTAAGTGGAAATAAGTATAGTTCACTCAGATGTTTTTCAATCGGAGAGTCACAGCGGTTCATCTCCCAACACTTCGACTCTGTTATTGCATCATCGGTAGCTGTTGTTTTTTGACCATGGTAACCAGTGCCCTGAGTACGCTAGAGATCAACCCCATTGTCGATTCTCCGAGGGAAGGTGATGCGAAATTTATGATGACCTCTCGCTTGGGAATGACGTGTTCGAAGTGTTCTTCCCAAAGGAGGCTTAGATGTGTAAATCTTTGATGTCTAAAAATGGTGGTTGATTTTATTAAAATAGGCGACCTCCAAAATGGATGGTTTAATTACTAGCGGTGGTTATGAAAATGGATGATTGGGGATACCCCTATTTGAAGAAACATCCATATTGATCATGAAGCAGGTTGCAAGAGCCACTACTGAGATCAATCATTGTTTACTATTCTGGATCAACCAAAGATACTTTGGCTAATCAAAGCGGTTATTAGAACACCCAAATATTTCTTTCCAAAGGCTTATGTTTTCCTTTCGCGGGCGCTTTCATCTCTCCTTTGTCAGGACCTGGCGCATTGGACTGCAGCTGGAATCCAAAAAAAATGCGCCGAAAGCCGTTGGAGTATCCACAAAGGGCGGGAAGCTGGTGAGTGAGGTTGCTACGTGTGGCTACCACTTGAACTTAGATCTTACGTGTCTCTAAGGTTAAGAGGACATGGTCAGAACTACACAGCTGGGTTTGTTGACCAGCTTACACTTTGTGGCATCACCGCGAGCATGAAATCTTCGAGTCTCAGAGTCGACTTGGATGTTGAAGCAGTGGCAATCCACTGTTCATTGAAGAACTTGCGAAGTTCCGATCCAAAGTGGTACCTTATATGTGGCAGTTTCTCAAGCCATAGGGGTACCCCTTAATTAATCATCCTTTATCAACCATTTATAGTAACAAACCAACCATTTTTGGGGTTCGCAATTTTGAGAAACACCCATGTAGATGTCAAACAGCTGGTCAGAGATCAGAATTCAGTGCAGCTTGGCTTTCTGAGTATGTTGAGTGAACACCACCCTTTGGTGGGAAGAGAACAGATATCCATTCTGTGGTTGCAATGACTCTACTTCTGAAACAGGCACTTCTTAGGAGTCTTAGCGTATTTTCGAGTGACCTTGCTTTATACTGCCTGCAAAACCTTCACTGAATCCTTCGCTCCTACTCTAGAATTTGGAGTTTTCAGATAGTGGTGCATTTATTATCTATGCCTTCCCAACATAGAAGCGCATTGTAAGCCTTGGACGGCTCAAGAAGAGCCATGATCCCTTACCCCAACGGACCTGATTGGTCAGAAGCTACAACCTCACTGGCTGGTGGTTTTGAACATTGTTTTGTTTCAACAATATTTGGGATGGTGGATTGACAAGCATATTTCGGCGATGGCTGAACTAACCACCAACCAGTCATGATCATTATTGACCATCCATGTTTGAACCATTTAGTAATTCACCATTACTAACCCATGAATTGCACCATTGTCAACCAGTAATTGCTATTTATCCATCACACACGATCAAAAACCACCAGAATGAGTTAACCCCTAATTCACCACTAATTCACTTATCAACCACCAATGAATCACCAATGAACCATGGCGAAGCAGCAACCAACTCGTGTGGCGGATCACCCGCGCTTCGCTAGGCCTTCGACCCTCCCGGACGGTGGGCGCCGGCGCCTGAGTGCGCAGCTCAGTTGTGGGTGGGTTGGGTGGGTTGGGTGGGTGGTTCAATGGTGGTTCAATGGCAGTTGAGTGGTGGCTGATTGGTTTTCAATGATGATGATGATGATGATGATGATGATGATGATGATGATGATGATGAGGATGATGATGACGATGATGATGATTATGATGATTTAGGATTGGCTGGGTTGGTGGGTTGGTTCGTAGGTTGTTTGATGCCAGGTCTGCCTGGTTCATCGTTGGTTGACGGTTGATGCTTCGTTGACGCATGGGTGGGTGGTGGATGATATGGAGCTATGGATGATGGGTGAAGCATACGCACCTTCTAAAAAAAACATTTGTTAAACCAGCAATGTTAGGCAACGGTCCAAGTATCTGAGAAACCCTTCACCACAGGAAGCCAATTGGTTGATCTGGGCTTTGGGCTCTACTTTGATAAAAAAACATATGGGATTGGTATGTTGGTGTATCCCATACCCTCCGCAAAACTGATGGTTTCCGTGCAAACATCAGAATCCTTGGGGATGGGTGGGGATACTTCTGATCGACGGACCCATGCATTTGCGGTTGCCATTTACACGGACGGTCAAGGTAGCGGGCCCGCAGGTGCAGACTTTGCCTCGAAGTGAGCCGCTACGATTTTTTTCAGATCTTACTCAAGTAAGGATGTTATAGGGTGGTTTCTCATGCAATAGGAACACCTCCCAAAGTCCAGGTTGGTTTGTTACTACAAATGATTAAAAAAGAATGAGTTAGGGGTGTCCCTATTTTGAGAAACCCTTGTATTGATCGTCATGAAACAGGTTGCATGAACCACTACTGAGATCAATCATTGTATATTATTCTGGATCAACCACAGATAGCTGCAAAGATGAGAGCCAAGCATTCATGATTGGACTACCACCGGCTCACCCATTTCCGCCCCCCCTTTATGTTTTCTGATCCTGGGATTCTGTAGTAATTAGTCTAGACCCCTAACCAGCCCGAAAAGGTGATTCTTCGTAGGGAAACCCAACCATCCAGACTCTGTAGGATGGCATTCACACAGACAGGGTCGACCAGCTCTTAACGTGATGTGTGGCATAGGTTTGACTACCTCGAATATTCCGAAGCCAGTGGACCATGTTTGCAGTGGCAAGCATGACCGAATTGCATCTGCTCGCTGAATAGCCGGGGAATTTGGAACTTTTGAAGTGGGATGACTCTGATGATTTGAAGACCTACATGAAGATAGGAGGATCTCAATCAGACCATCAAACTCATTGGACCACCAGGGCGGGCCCCTCCAAGCTCTCCTCAGGTTCCGCTCGAACATCGGAGAAACTCTCCAGAAGCACCTGGAGAAAGCGAAACAGGAGGAGCTGCCGGCCTTGTCTCTGCTGGCTCTCCTGGTGGATCATCAAGGCTGCCATGACAAGAAAAAATCTGTCTCCCTTGTGAAGCTTTCGTAGGGAAACCAGGGGTAGCCTGTTTTCGGGTTGACAGATTTTTTTGGTCCACACATGATCATTCAGAGTTGGTTCTCAGGTTATGTCTGGGGACACTGGGTTTATCATGGCCATCTACTCATCTCAATTGCAGTGGTTGAATATGGTTGAATGACGAAACATCTTTGATGATGTCAACGCAGAAAAAAAACGTTTGGTGCCAACCAGAAAGCATCAAAAGCCACAGTTGTTATACCGGCAATGGAACCGAGTTATCGTTGCCCAAATGAGAATATCCATGGACAGACCAAGCAACAGAAGCAGTTATAAGGTTTGGAAGCTTCAGACTTTTCGACCAGGCTCGCTTGGTCGATATGGCCATGTAAGGATGTCGTGGTGATTTGTCATTTTGGGGGTAGAACTTTCTTGAATTCACTTTGGGAATCGATGGGTGCTATCAGGCTGTCCAGTGCAAGTTCACTTGCCACGTCCCTCAAACTGCGAAGTTCACAGCCCCTTCAGAACAGTCGTGGCAAGGTGATTTTCTCGGTGATTTTGGGTTTCCTAGACGACACTCAGCCTGCTCCAGGATTCCTGCTTCGGTGGGGTTTCGTTGGTTATGGCTTGCGCCTGGGCCAGCCTCAGCATCCTTGCGTCTCACTTTGGAAATTTGCTTTTCACACAATCTGGGAAAGGGGGAGGTTTGAATTGTAAACTGTACTGCAATCAACTATAACATACTATAACCTATATTGATAACCAGTGGGATAGGCTATAGTTGAACAACTACTATCATTGCTTCTACATACTCTTATGGTTGTAGTTGAACCAAAGCTGAACCACTGGTTCTGGTTGAACTGTACTGCAATCATTGTCCCATTTCGATCATTTGCTCACGAACTCTGTCCTTGCGCAAAGAATGGGCTCAGTGGAATCCAGCTTGGAAATCAACCAAGAGACTGGTTATAAACGTTCTGATCCATAGTTATTGCAACCCTGCTTTGGGTAGCTATCGTCAGCATGTGATCAATTCTCATTCGGCAACACCAGCCCCGCTCATGCGCTCCAGGAGCTGAGAAAACATGCAGCGAAGAAGACCACAGAAGTTTGGGAACCTGGAGGGTGGTTGGAGGTAGCCAGACCTCGGGGTATGCTATGGAGGCGCTGAGCATAAGAGTTGTCCGAATGAAAATGTAGCAAGTTGCAAGAATGTCCAGGTTGCCCAAATGGTAGCTGATAGCTCAGCCGTTGAGAATAGCAGTCCGGGTTTGTTATAAAAGAAGCGGAGTTTGAATTATTCTTGTATGTACATTTGTGGTGATGCCAAGGCCAAGGGGTACTAGTCAACCAAGCCAACGATTCCTACAATTACTTTAATCCGCGTTCGTGTTGCTTTTTCGGTAGCTGTAGTTGTATTCCCCCAGGCAGGGCTTGTTGGGGTCATGCTTGTTTCCTTGGAGCCACCAGTCCGACCAAGCATGAAGTGTATTTCCTGCCATTGCTGATTATCGCTGTTCATTATCGCTACTTTTGGCCACCACTATTCGAACGAGCGTCCATTGACCAATCAGAGACAAAGGCACAGAAAGACGCAAAGACACAGACAAAGAGACGGACAAACAGATACGAGAGACGCAGATAGGACGACACAGGGACAGAGGTAAAGAGAGACAGACAAACTGACAGAAGAATATTAGGTTTAGTTGTTTATGTTAGATTAGATTAGATTAAATCAAGTTGGGGTACTGTAGCTACATAGACACAGATTTGCTGCCCATTCGGCAGTGCATCTTTTGAAAGGCCTGAATCAATATCGGAAGACCAGGATACCATCATGGCATTGAGGCTCTATCCCCTGCGCCTATTTAGCAGGGTGGGATGCAACCATTCTTAGATGAATCACCTTGGATCGAAATGCGTATATTGTTCCACATGAGCAGGATCATAAATCTTCTTATTGATTGTCATATTTGGTTGTACTATTCAACATCATTCACTATGATATTATGCCATGTTACCTTATGTTGAGTGGTTGTTGCTACCTGGTTCACTATAACTTTACATAACATTGTAAAGCTTGCCCATCAACCAACTCCATGCATTTTCGGTGTTTGACACTGCTTGAATCCAAACAGCGCATTTGGGGTATCTATTCTTTGATTATGCATGCTTGCAAATCGGATATCAAAATGATGGTTGGTGGATCGTTATTTGTTCGATGTATATGGTTAATCATAGTATTGAATTCACATCTCTAGATTCTTGTTTTATTGATAAGACATATGTTGCCGCCTTTTACGTGTAATTACATGTGTTTGTCCTCGTCTCGCGCGTGAAAATCTGAAGATACTCAAAGAGGCATCTCACAGACATCCTGATATCCGACAAAGATTCTGAATGCGCTACTCAAAGTTCTTGGCTAAGTATGGTTCACCACTACTAACCCTTAGCTAAGCAGGTGAACTCCTAACCTCTAGCAACCACTACTAGCCACTACAAACCACTACTAACCACTACTAACCCTGGGCTAACCCATGGGTTGACCACTACAAGCGCCATTGTTTCTTGGGGTTTGGGGGTTGCAAAGATCGCCGAGGCAGCATGGTGGAGCCTTGGTAGCGGTGCTGGTAGCGATGTGGTTGGTCAATGTTCACCAGCAAGAATCCATGGTAAATCACTATAGGTTGATAGTCAATATCCATAAATCATAATAGTGATAACACCCCGGATAATCACTATACTTGGTCATTTTATGTCTTGTGATTTGGGTTAAACACTATAGGGAACGATCATTAAGTACATAAAATGATGGTTGATAGGTAATATCCATTGTTTACGATCAAAGGTGGTTTTCCCCAATCCATGATTAGTGATAGATCATAGGTTATTTTCCATAAAACGATGGTTACTGCATAAACTGATGCTCAACATCCATTGTTTATAATCATGGGTGGTTTTCACCTACCCGTAGTTTATGATAGGGAAATACAATGTTTGACAGTCAGCAATAATAGCGGGACATCAACCAACAACAATGGCTATGAATCATCAGTTTCTTGGGGGATAAGAACCAACAAATCTATAGGGAATACAATGGGGTAATGGTATTGAATGAAGGTACGCGATGGGTTTGATAGCCATGTAAGGTACTAGGACCAGTAGGTGCACTTTTATCGTTCCAGTACCTTTCATGACCACACTACAACTGTCCCGTACCTTCTGATCCTGACACCATCCAGAAAGAGATAAATTTCTTGCGCATTTCGGGGCCTAAAAGCGAGGGGCATGAGTGATTGCCACATCTCTAGACCTAGACGCTTAGTGGCTGGCTACATCTCTCCAGATCTCTCCAATCTCTCGGTCCAAAACAGTGGATATGCTGAATTCATGTGACCTTGATTTGGCAGACATTTTTAGAGTCGCATCCAGTGAATTCATCCTGCTCATTTCAATTCATAGGTTGATCAATCCGGAGTGACAAAAACTGGGGAACCAGCTGGACATGGTAACTGTGGAAACGAAAGTGCAGAAGTGGCAGCTGTAGAAACATGGCAGCTTCCCAACAAACAGAGGTCTGTGGGTAAGCAGCCAGATGTTTATTTTGGTGTCTCAGACCTTCGTTGCTTGGGCCAAGTGATTCTATCAGATACTTGGTATCTATTGAAGAATGGTGACTTAGCCGCGATGTGATTCTCTAGCATAATCACATTTCGCGTTGGGGTCTGTGTAGTTGATGATTCTGCGTTTCCACTTGACCTTTTCCCACCTTTTCAGATGTATTTCTTGCAACTTGTGTCAGAACATTTGCTTGCTTGATACGACGCAAGGATGTACACAAAATGAAACGTATTTCAATGATACATGTGTATTGGATTATGGGAAAACGCCTTAAAATGTATCGACAAGCGGAATATGTTGGGTCACTTTTTTTCAAGAATGTAGTGTTACTCAAAACGGATGTGCCACAAATTCTTCTGCTTCTATTGGAGTGGACCGATAATCCTCCCAAATTGCAGAAAACACCCAGAAACTTGACACACCGGCGAACATGAGCAGAATCTCTAGCTGCTGTTGGAATGCGATTCGTCCACTCCCCTGAATCAAAATAAACTATTTTGTACCTTTAAACATCTGGAGTCCACAAAAAAAGCTGCCCCAAAGCCCAAAGAGGCTGGTATTTACAGAAACTATGCATGAAAAGCACCAGCTATCCGTAGCCAACATAATTCTAAATCAGATTTTCTTGAACAAATGGTGTTTTTTTAAATAGGGGACCCGAAAAATGGATTGTTTATCACTAAAAATGATTGATGATGATAAATGACTTGGATGATAATTAGGGGTACCTACTACTTGAGAAATGCTAACCATTGCTGGCCACTAGAAGCATTGTCAACCATTATTAACCATTCTAAACCGCCATCGAGCTCACCCATCCAGAAAAATCATGAAACATCTGGATTTTCTTGGACCATTTCCCCATGAAAATCTCACCATGGCCCTTGCAATTGCCATGCCGCGCCCAGGAATGCGCATGGACACGCCCACGCGCAGGCGGCCAATGCCGCAAATGCTGCCAAGGCGGCCGCGGCGATGCAATTCATTGGATTTATAAGGTTGGTTTTGTAATGGTTAGTTAAGAATTATAACTGAAGGTTTAAGTGTGTAACTATTAACTACCAATCTTCAACTGATTGATGGTTTTATATATAATGGTAAAGAATGGTTCGTTACCAATTACAACTGACTCTTAATGGTTTTATACTGGCTAAACATGCTTACTTACTGTACCAGCTATGACTACAGCTGACTTTTTATAGGGAAACCATGATTTTCGTTGATTTTCTACGGTGGGGGATGACCAACAATGACAGCTGGTTGGTGGTTTAAAACATTTCTCAAATGGAGATCAATTGATCGCAATGATGGAGACTGATTGGTGGGATTTGGTGGGTAATTAATTCTTAATTGATTGACTTTTGATGGTTGATGATGATGATGATGATGATGATGATGGTGATGATGATGATGATCATGAATGATGGTGAATGATGGTGAATGAATAGGTTGGTACTTGATTCTTGATTGATGATCGAGTGATTGACCTTTGATGCTTCATGTTGGTTAATGGGGGTCAACGATGATGAAAGATCAGTAATTGATTGATTGATTGATTCTGGCAAATCCAATGGATTTTTGATATTTCTGCCGGGAGTCAAATGGATCTTGCATCAAGGATCACATATGAATATCTGTGTGTATATCTCTATGCGAAGAACGGTCTGTATCAGGTAGAGCCATCTCATGCACTCCTGTTGCTCCAATGCTCGTTGTTAACTGAATTCTGAGTACCCTGCAGCAACCAGCATCATTTGTGGAGGTTCCAACATTTCTACCTCTGCATGATCACAACCTCACTGCAGCCATCGTCATGTCTCCGACCTATACCCCATCACATCACAAGCGAGTTGATGGATGGCGAAGAAGAATTAATTGCACTTTAACTCATACTTGGTACCATTGTTAACTAATCATTATTGGTCGTTCCCCTGTATTTTCATGCCGACGCACTGGCATGATTGTAAACTGGCATGATTGTAACAAGTCAAACATGGGGTAAGCCGACGTTTGTTCAAGCAGCAGTCAACGTTGAACTGCGGGATGTTTGCTGCCAACCCTGACGGCAACACGTGCCGGTAACGCACTTTCATTGCTCAGTACTAACCAATCAAGGATGCAGCAATAGGTAATCGCGACTCATCCAACCACTCTCTCTTGTTGTAGCTAGGTATTGTTTCCATTCACCAAGCTGGTTGTATTACCCTATGCTTCCGGTTACCATTATAGTAGGTAGCCAGCTGGTTTCTCCCATTGTTGTTTGGGGTAGGTTACCTATTACCAAGGTCACGGGAAGGGTAGAGTCAGCTAAGCAAGAGACCTTGACCGTTGGGACTACGCCAAGGCCCCAGCGGTCTCTGGCACGCCAAACAGGCCGCGATGCAGAGATCAGAAAATGGGGGGATGACCTTGAGTGGCGACAAGCAAGGATGGTGGATGATGACCAGCAATTACTGGCTGGTGGGTTAAAGCCATTGGAACAGGCAAAAACCCCAACCGCAACAACAAGAGACACAGCAACATTAGCCGTTAGCCGATGACCCAAAGTAATTTTGGATGTAGAACAGGGTCGCCAACCAATACGTAGCTGTAGCAGCCACATATTTGGCCAGCAGCAACTCACAACATTGTTGATTATTTGACCATACTACGCAGGGAAGATCCATGATCATCCATGGGGCAATTCGTAAACACATATTAAGCATTTGTACAACATGTTAGAAGCCTTCTAAGGTAGCTTGTAACCACTAAGAACTATGGTTCGGGACCACTTACTAAGCGAGCGTGCACATCCAAGTATAGCATTTACAACATCCACATAGAGACGGCTTGAAACCGCTAGCGACAGCAGTGCAACCCCAAGAAAGTAGCGATTTGGAGCCACTGGAGCCATATGATAGCCCCTGATAGGTTGACCAATATTTTTGTATATATATTTACATATATATATATATAAAAACCACAAAAATGGTATGTTTCGGGTCTTTGAGGGTCGATTATGTATTTATTTTCAATGAGTTTTATATTGGGTGGTGAGCTTTCTTGATCATCATGAGTTGCTTATGAGTTGCTTGTAAACCAGGAGTTGCTTCATGTTTGGTTAACCTGGAAAAACAATCTCAATGATTGGTAGTTGCAGCACATTGGTTGCTTATAGATCATCAACCAGGAGTTGCTTCTCTTTGCTATAAGCCATGAATTCACCATGATTTTCGATAGAGTTTACCGTGGCCAATCATTGATTTAACTCATGGGTTGGTAACATCTATGATGCATTATTTGACCAATCCATGTATTTCTGTAGTTGCTTAATACTGTATCTCTTTGTCCATTATTAATTAAGTATGATACCTTACCATGATTGTCAACGCATGAATTAACCATGAAGTATTATCAAGCATTACTCACTACAAACCAATCAACCATTCAAACCATCACTTCACGTAATAAACCATTATTAAACAGCCATCAATTAACCATTGTTGACCACCATTAACCATTATCAACAATCAATCCATCGACCACCATTAACCATTATTGACCCTTATTGATTGAGAGCAACAACAACAACATCTACTACTACTACTACTACTACTACTATTACTACTACTACTGCTACTACTACTACTACTACTACTACTGCTACTACTACTACTACTACTACTACTACTACTACTACTACTACTACTAAGTCTAAGTCTAAGTCTAAGTCTAAGTCTAAGTCTAAGTCTAAGTAGAGTCAGCCTTGTAAAACACAAAGCAAAAGATTATCATCCCCGATGAATTTTTACAGTTCGCCAGGCCAGTGGCCGGCTTCAGCAACGCCTGGGAAGCGGTGACGCTGCGGTTGTCCGCGGTGGATCCCTCCATCGAGGATGGGGCACAGGGCATGGGGATCCAGGGTGAACGATGGCGAACGGTTGATTTTTGATGGCTATCAATGGTTTCTTTGGTGTTTTTTGACGGTACAGTACTGGTTTATAATGTGGTATTAAGGGTCGATAGTTAACAATGGATTACAGTAAAAGTAGTCAATCATAGGTCAATCGTACGTTAAAAATGGCTGATTCCTATTGAATTGATGGTCGATTGATGGCATTTAATGGTTGGCTAATGATTGATTAATCGTTTAGCGGCGGTTAATTGATGGTTTATTGTGGTTGATGGTATTGGCTCGCGATGGCAAATGACGGTTAATTGATTGCATTTGATGCTCAATGATAGTTGATAAAGGTTGACTATTTAATTATGGGCAATGATGGTACATCATGATGGAACGACAGGACACACACACAATATGTATGTATGTAAATTGTTTATATATATACACATACAAATATAATCCGAATTATACTTAGTCGTTTAATGATGGCTGACAATGATAAACGGATAGTCATGGCCGGTCATAGTAGATCCGCATTGATCAACTACATTCCTTTGACACCAGACATAGCCTGTGATTTACCGTCAATTACAGGTGGCGGTCAGAGGGAATCAACCACGGAACCAGAATTTCCACAGAAGCAATGAAGACACCAACATCAAATAATGGGTTGCAATACTTTTCAGCAGGTAGATACCGTCTGTCATGTTGGTTTAGGTTTAGATACCACTCCCAGGTAGATACCATACATGTACTGAGGTGCGCGAACTCTCCCCAAGATGCCCCAAGTTCGCAGACAAACCGCCCAATGGCTGGCTCTCTATCAAAGAGAGAGTCCAAAGGTGACTGTTCTCCCAGACTTCACTGCTCTTTCCCCCACAAAAACTTTCAGAAACATGTTGATTCACAGTGATGGCGAAGAGTTTCAGCGAAGTAATCCCTTTAAGCTCGGAGGTTTTCCGGTGACATGGTATCAAACAGGTTGGTTCACTAAGTTGGTTCCAAGTTGATTTGCTCAGCCCATGAACCAACCAACATAGCCAACCCAAGGTGCTTAAGCCAACAGCTTTCTCCAAGTGTCTATCGGTCAGCTGTCCATGACGCGCCATGTGCTGTCGGGCAAAGCCACGCGTGGCGGCAGCCCGTGCCCCGTCCGGGGAAGTGCCGCCCTGTCCCGCTGCGGTGTCGGAAGAGACGGTCAAAGACATCTTCCTCCGTGCCAAGCAGATCCAAGACAAGGCAAGGGCGGTTGGGCAATCTTTTGATGTTGAAATGTTAGATGATTGCAGGGCCACATGACCCATAGCAATCCATTGCTTGTGGTCAATCGTTGCCCCGCTGACAATATGGGAGGTGGGCAAGGTCTGGAGAGCGTGTGAGTTTCGAGCCATTGATAGCCCTTGGTAGATTTGTGCTGGTGGGTCACATCAAATTCAATCAGTTTGCATGGCCATTCATTCACCACAAAAGGCCATGTTTGTTGGGAAGTGCCTCGGAGGAACTGGATTCCTGCCATGGAGGCTGGGAGATTCAAACCTTGAATGATTAAACAACGAGACCCACAAGTCGCAATGCTGAGCTTGAGAGCTTCAGCAAGATACTGCCACCAAGCTGCCGATGTAGGAGATGATTTTGGGCGGTTCGTCTGGGTTTGTGACTTTTTTGGAGAACGCTCATCCAGTGATCATGTAATTTCGATGGGGCTGGGCCCTGCCAAGTGGTCTTGAAGCAGGTTGCCTCTACATTCCCAGTCTGGTGAGGACCATCTTACGTGAATCCCTAACTTGGGATGCTTACACATTAAAAAGCAACCACAGAGCACAACCATTAAGAAATGGATAATGTCGGAAAGTCGACAACAATACATACCTCATATACATATGTACACACGCACATGTACTATATACCTGCCTTAATTGCATCTCATCCAACCCTCCCAAGGGTTTGCTACGTCGGTAGCGAGGTGGGTGGCACTTCGGCGGCAGAGCTGGTGCACACCCAGCTGCCTGCAGAGAAATGGGGCGTCAGTCGAGAGCAGTTGGCTGCCTTGGCCCTGTCGCTGAGCTAACTTGGAACCGGTTGCAGATGCTTGGGGTGGGATACCAAGCGACAATAGTGGGGATGCTGGGTTACAAGCCATCCCTATGTGGATATCATAATGTTATACTTGGATGCGCACCCCCACTACGTTCAGCTACCTAAAAGGGCTTATAACCATGGTTATAACCCCAGCTGCACATCCAAGTACCAAGCGACAATTGTGATGACCATGATATAGCTGCTTGTTTCTTTGGTTTGTTTCTTGCTGTCCATGTTGGTTGGTTGGTTGGTTGGTTGGTTGGCTGGCTGGCTGGTTGTTTGGTTTGACTTCGTTGGCTGGTTTGTTTTGGCTCTTGAGGTATATAGTTGGTTTAGATTGTTTTTGGCGTGGTTTGATGGTTTGATGTTAGCAATTTGGTAGGTTTGTTGGTTGTTTGTAATTGGCTTGTTTGGTTGGTTGGTTGGTTGGTTGCTTGCTTGCTTGGTTGGTTGGTTGGTCGGTTTGTATTGATCGGTTGATATTGTTTGGTTGGTTGGTCCGTTTGGTTGTCGGCTATTGGATGCTGTTTGGTTGTTTGAGTTGGCCCCCATTCATGGCAGAGCCTGAGGCAGCTCCGTGACATGGTGAAAGCGGGTGACTTGACCAACCCAAGCAAGACGGAATGCAAGAAGCGGAGCATTCCCTACTACGAAACTTGAAGAAGTTGGCAGATACACTCTGGGAGACTAACCTGGAAGTTGAAAATCACCGGTTTCAATAGGCAACCAGCTATAAACGGAGGATATTATGCTTCCAGGTTTATTTGCCAGAGAGTGCCGGGAACTGCCAAAGTTGGGCAGTGGTTTGTGTGGATGTTTTGGGTCATTCGCAATTTATGGTCCCTGGTTGACCAGGGGAGGTTGCGCAGGGAGGGTGTTACATAGTTTGGGTTGGGTTTCTTGGGTTGTGAGTGGTTGAATCATATGGAATCCCTTTCTACCTAGGGGTATGGGTCATAACCAACCATCAAGAAGGGGGTAGGTCAACATCTCAACAAAGACTCGTTCGGTCATTTTTGGGATATGAACAGCTGGGGACCTGGTTTTGACTTATAGCCATGGCTGAAATGGATTGACCGGAGATGCAGCAGGTAAAAAACTTGCAAACTAAGCTTGTCACTGGAAACAAATCCACCACTGATAGACGGTTTACCTATTAGAAATCATAATTTTTCACCCCCACGTGTGGTGCTCTGTATATAAACTGTAGGAGCTCCCATTGGGCAACAGCTCCCCCCGATCTACTGCAGCTTCAGCTGAAGTTGAAGGTGTCCATTGATCAGTGCCAGGATGGCTTCACATGTTTTCACGTTGATTAGTGATTGGGAGGTTTCTTCACATGGGGGTAGTATTCCGCGAATCATCTCATGATAATATTCTTAGTACCAAACCATCCATGTTTTGGGGTTCCCAATTTTACTACGAAAAAAAACCTTCATTTCGTGGTACCTCAAAATGGACAGAACTCCGAGAGTAGCTCCCTGTCTCCCAGGACGACGGCAAGTTCAGAGATGCGGACATTGGGCCGAACATGCATCAGGTGAATGCTGGCTACATCCGACCAGTGACCTGCGCAAAGGACCCCTGCCATGGCATTCCGTGTTTGAGCTGCTTGGCTGGAAGTTGATCATGTTTTGGGCGGGGTTTTCATGGCCAAGACCCAAGAAACCTTTTGTGGTCCCTTTCAAATGGAGCATTTTTGGCTAGCACAGAGAATGATAAAATCATATAAAATCCAAAATATTCTAAAATAGAGTGAACAAACAAAGACACAAGACAATCCAAAATAGGACTGACTGGAACAAAACAGGAACAATGAAACAACCAGGACGAGAAACCTCGAATGAAAACCAACAACCAACAAGGGCACAATGGAATCGGTCCAAAGGTCCAAGCTGAAGACCCCAAATGAAGAGGACCAGGGCAGTGGAACGACCCAAGCGTCAGGGTCGCCCAACCAGGGGCCCCACCCCATGGATGAGTCGCATCGGTAGGTTATGCTTTGCATTACAACTCCCTGGGTCTCCACTGTGATCTCTTCGTCTCACACGCATGGGCTGAAGGCGGGGTGGCTTTGGTCGGCGGGAGCTGTCGAGCCGTTTGGGTTCCCCACATGAAGTTGTCGAGAATTGGTGGTCCCCAAAAATCCCCAAAACAATTACTCGAGTTGGGATTTTATGATCATGTTAGCGGGGAAAGCAATGTTGGAGCTAATTACATCACTGGGGGACCCCCCCGAAGTGCGTCGCAAATTTTGCGGACTTTTGTGGCTTGTATGCCCATGATGGCGCCCATAGATCCCCTAAATCAAATCATCACATGTTGCAGCCTGCAGCACATGTTTCCCTTCCTCCAGGTAGAACATGTAGAGGCATAGAAAAATAGCACAGCACATTCTATTGCTGTAATGCATGCAATAGTATATAGCTTATGGCGTCCAGCCATCAAGACTCACGACAAATCAAGACTTACACCTATTGATCACGTGTACAAACTGGACCCCCAAACCAATGGCGAAAAACCGATGGCTTGCTGCTAGATCTTCGGAAACGTCCATGGACAAGGGGTTTCAGGCCTGCTGATTTGTGAGAAAGTTTCGTTGAGATTTCTCAGCGAGTCGATGTAACCCATCATAGAAAATGGATGAACATGGTACATCCATCTTAAAAAATAAGTCCTGATCTACCCTCAAATGCAGAGGGCTTGTAAGTGGTGGTTTCTCAAAATAGGGGACCCCCCAAATCATCCAGTTTTTACCATTTGTAATGATTAATGAAATAAGCAAACAATTTTGTGGGTTCCCTAATTTGAGAAACGCCCAAATGTTGGGATAATAACAGTGCAACTATGGCTGAACAATAGTAAACATTGGTTGTATAGTTGATGGTGAATGATCAGGATGCGATTGCACAGGTTTCGGCCACAGCTTTTGAGGGGCGCCAAACAAGCGTTCTTTGCTTCGAGCTGCGCTTGTCCGTTCCGTGTTTGTGCCCACAGGTGTCTTTGAGCTGTGTCAGACAGTGGATCGAAACTGGCCTAGAAGTAGCGAATGTGAAGGAGCCTACATCTGCTGCATGGCGAACCCACAGAACTTGCCCGAGCTCATGATTCTTGGTTGCAAAGTGGGTGCCATGTTGATAGTGGCGAATAGCATCTGGCCGGAAGTAGATGGTGCAACTGACCAAGTGCTTTGTAAATTGAAACCAGCAGAAACGTTTTGAAAACATCTAGCAATGAATTTGGATCTCATATAGGTGTTTCTCAAGTCACATGGGCCCCCAATTATCATCCTGTATTGACCATTGATAGCAATAAACCAAGCATAGCTTTGGGGTACCCCAAACTGGCTTGAAAAAGACCCATAATATGCTTTCGACTGTGAGCCACTGCTCGTCAGCAGACCTGTGGCCACGAAACGATATATCCATAGGCTCAAGTAAGCAGCATGGCTTATTCACCAAGTTACTATCTACTAACTACAGTTACTTCATTCATTAATGAGTACATAGTCAACTAACAAGACTTAAACTTCCTCAATTCAGTTAACTATGGTCAATGGTTAATAGTGAATCACTTGCTACTGTGGTGAATGGTTCGCCATTTGTTAGCCAAACCTGGGCACGTTTAGCCGCTGCGCCTCCCTGCAACTCTAGGAGTCACCTCATCGAGAAGCCTTCGGAGTCCCCGTTCTTCCGGGTTTTGACGACGCGACCCAAGGAGTCGAGAAGCCATAGCGGGGGCACTTACGGTGAGATTTCAAGGGCCCAATGTGCTATTTTCAATCTGTCTTCATGGCGTGGTAGAGAAAGATGCTGCGAACTTTTTCTAACGAGTCAGTTGGAATTACATCTAGAAGGCCGCATTCCATCTGTTCCTTGTGTTCCTGTTTCCTTGCATAGGTCTGTCCCCGTGTGCACGTTAGCCCACCGCCCAGGAGATGTTAATGGTGGCCAACTCCAACGTCCCGATCCATTCGCGGCTATGGTGTGTCTATGAGGCCGTGTGCGAGCGGTGCGAACGCCACCGAGCAAGATCGGCCAGCGACAGTAGGGGAGTACCCCGGGTGTTTGAACATGTTCAGATACAGTTTACACAGAATTTCGATGATAGGTGCGATTACACATTGAACCAATAAAAAGATGTTGTATATACATATATCTTTAAACAAATAAATAAACAAATATATATATATATAGATATATTAGATCGGGGGTACCATATGTGCATATATGTCTTCATATGCATCGATGCAAAGTAACTGGACTTCAATAAGTCCGTGTTTCCCAAATTTGCCACCCCCAAGGTTTTCCAACATTCTTGGATCAGGAAGCCTGGGGGTTCAGCAGACTTTCAGC
>VSDK01011679.1:37304-72801 GCA_009767595.1 Symbiodinium kawagutii | reverse complement strand
TACACAGTGGCACCCCTCGGTTGGTTGACTTAGGCTAGGCCACTAAGGTAACTACAAGTTATAGTAGACAACATATGATCATATGTATAACCCTGGTGAGTTTGTGGCTGGTTCCCTGAAATTTCGGAGTGACCGCCTGTGCACTCACAGTCTCTGTCTTGCCAAGTTTTCCTGTTCTGATCTCAACAAAGGCTAGCGGCTAGTGCTTTGTTTGTCTACATTAAATCTACAATTCCCCGGATCATTGAATTTCAATTTTCAAAGGAGTTTCTCGGTTGATGCCCATTGAATGAAGTATCTATGCACATATGCACATTATAAATCGATTCATGGCTTATCGTCATATGGCTTATCTTGCCAGGAAGTAAAGGTCTTTGTGGCTGAACCTGAACCTGGCCCCTCCATTGTCCTTGGCTAAACTTGCCAGGCGCACTGTGCGAAGTTTCTCAAGCAACTTGCAAAAACTTCAGGATGGTGTAGTAGTGGGAGCAAAAATTTGGACCCAACACACCACATAGGACCGATCATATCCAATCATATACGATCATATCATATCCAATCTTACTAGAAGAATCCAATCATATCCAATCATATCCAAACATTGGATCATAGGAATTCTTTGTTCGGTAGAGCTGTACTTAGCTTGTGGAACTGTGGGTAGGTTGCTTTACCAGTTGTACTGCGCCTTTGGCAGTGGCGGAAGTTTCCAACATAAGAAACCTCTATGAAGGAGAGAGAGACTGTTTGCAATGCATGGATGACAAAGCGATCCACTGAAAGAGCGACAGGCAGCTGGAATCTGTTTGTTTGGTTCTTTGTCCATCCGCCTGACTGTCTATCCGCCTGACTGTCTATCTGTCTGACTGTCTATTTGTCTGACTGTCTATCTGTCTGACTGTCTATTTGTCTGGCCATCTATCTGTCTATTTATCAGCATTCTAACTATTTATGCAAATCCAAACATCTCTTTTTCATTCTTCATCTATGTATTTCCTATACCTATATCTCTCTCTCTCTCTTTCTATCTCTCTCTCTCTCTATCTTAGTTAGCTATCTATCTACCTATCTACCTATCCATCGCTCTCTCGCTCTCGCTCTCTCTCTCTCTCTCCCTTTGTCTCTCTCTCTCTCTCTCCCTCTCTTTATCCATGTATTGATCTATCCGTCTATCTATCTAACTCTCCATCTACCTATCCATCGCTCTTTCTCCTTCAATCTACTTACTGATCTGTCTATCTATTTATTTATCTATCTATTGATTGATTGATTGATTGATTGATCGATCAATCAATCAATCAATCAATCAACCAAACAATCAAGCAACCAACCAATCAATCAATCAATCAATCAGTCAATAAATCAATGAATCAATTTATCTATCAATCTATCAATCAATAATTCAATCTATCCATCTATCCTCTGTAGTTCTGTTTATTCTGCCCTCTCTCTTGAGCATCAAAAAACGTCGTGGAAGCTTGGCTTGCACATGCGCTTCGCCGCCACAGTGGGTGCACTTTTGTCCAAATGTTGTCCGTCACAGCGCTTTCACTGCATCCGCGCCCACCGCTTCAAGAAGCCTGCCTTTCGATCAGCGCAAAACTGTTAGAAAAGTAGAACATGAATCGCACGATTCCTATCAGTCAGGCGCATCTCTCTCTTGACATCTCTTCTGATCTAACATCTCTTCTGAGGGCATACCTCAGATGAATTTCCAAAGTCCCTTTCATCAGCCATGGCTTCGGAGCCCTTGGGGCAGGATTGGTCGCCAACTGAGGATCTCCATGTCCGTGGTCGGGGATCCGGCGTTGCTTGGTTCAGTTGGGCGCTTGGGGTGTCCACCGACCGGATGGACTCCTCATCTGACACTGTGCAGTTCATGCGAGGAGAGTTGTTGTCGCAATTTGTGTTGTTGTGTTGGTATCATTGTTGTTTTTGGTGGCGGTGAGTACCTGTGATATAGATCAATGAAAGGCATCTAGAGACGACGATACCAAGCAACAACGAAGCCACAGAAACGCTTGCAACTTGTTAACTCCGCTGAGACCGCATGGCTTGTAGGAAGCTATTAAGAAACCATGGTGTTGGGATCCGTGCAGAGATGCTGTGGTAGAACCAGTGGGATGAAAATGGGCACTAAATTTATGAATTTCTTTCAGCCACAGCCTGAGGTTCCAAAAATAGGGTTTTTTATCCTTTTTTTATCCTTTTGGGCTTGACCTGGATATCCTTTTTTATCCTTTTTTTATCCTCTTGATTTTTGGTTATCCTTTTTTTATCCTTTTTTTATCCTCTTGGCTTCGGCCTGGATATCCTTTTTTTATCCTTTTTTTATCCTCTTGATTTTGGATATCCTTTTTTAATCCTTTTTTATCCTTTTTTTTATCCTTTTTTATCCTCTTGATTTTGGATCCTTTTTTTTATCCTTTTTTTTATCCTTTTTTTATCCTTTTTTATCCTTTTTTTATCCTTTTTTTTTAATCTTTTTTAAATCCTTTTGTTTATCTTTTTTCTCCTTTTTTATCCTTGTTTATCCTTGTTTATCCTTTCTTTATTCTTCTTTAAACCTGTCTTTATCTTTTTAAATCATTTTTGTTTATATTTTGTTTTTTCCTGTTGATTATAGATATTTCTTAACTTGTTTATCGTTTTTCATTCCCTTGATTTTGGATATTTTTGTTGTCATGTTTTATCTGTTTTGTTCATTGTTCCTTTTTCTTTATCTTTTTTTTTGCGTCTGTGGTTTCCTTTTTAATTATTGGTTTTCTTTTTTGATCCTTTCTTCTTGATTTTGGATTTCCTTTGCTTCAAACTTTTGGGTCTTCACTTTATCTTTTGTGTCTTTCTCACTCTTGCTTTATCATTTGTGTATATGACGAACAATTGTTTTAATTTGTTTGATCATTGTTTTGTCCTCTTGGTTGTTCATGGTGCGCTTTCCGTGTTTACATTTACATGGTAATTAGTCTTTTTGCTGCGAGTGAACCATGAAGTTGCTAAATTGAGGGACATCCAGGCCCCTGGTTGTGCCCACAGAGCAGGAAATTCCAGAATCAATTGCCTTAGCTGGGCCGGTCTCGCCAGAACAAAACCACATGAAGAGAGGGTCAAATGCAACAACACCCCTGGGTTGGCACTGGGAGGTGATCGCCCACATTCAAGACATTGCAACTTGCAAGAGACGATTTAGGAAAACCCTAGCAGCTAGCAGCTTACAGCAAGAGGGTTGCCAGCCTGTACGCAACAAAGGAGGTAGCCAGCAATGCAGCAACCAGGGTGGTGTACCCGGGCAGCATCCTTTCCACGAAGCTGGTGGCGGGGTGTAAGCGCGAATCAACCCAACTCTTAACCATCAATTAGAGGCGGACTACCTATCACTAACTATCAGAAATCATGCAACCATCATTCTACCATCATAGGTGATGTATCAACCATATTAACCAACATTTAACTAACCATATCACTAACTTTCACTTCCACTTCCTATCATTCAAATCACTTCAACCATCGCTTCACCATCACAAATGGTTATATAAATCATTTTGATCATCACTGAACCAGCGAGTCAGCCATCACTCAACACATTAACCATATCACTTAACCGTCATCTGACCATCACAGTCTATCACTAGCTATCATAATAATTCAACATCATTCAACCATCATTTCAATCAACCATCGCTTCACCAGAGAATGCCATCCTTCAAGTCACTTCAACCATATCACTTCACTGTCACTTCACCTATCCACCATCCTGGCCCCAGCGCCTAAGGCATTTCGCCACGAACCCGGCGGCCTCGAAAACAGCCACCCGGGCCATCGGCCGCGCTCTGCGTGCACGGCGTCGCGAGCTGGCCATTGCCAACGCGGCAGAAGATGCAGCGACGGACGTGGGGGCGGTGCTGGCCCTGGTGGGGATGGAGCTTAGGATAGGATGGTAGTAGGGGGTATGAGAGGATGATGGAAATTTGATGAAATTGTGTGTGATTTTTCAAAAATCTATTTACCCATATATATATATATATGAGTCATTAATGCTAAATAATGATGGTGGATATATGATGTGTGAATGTGTGATGATCAAAGAGTGTTGAATACGGGTGATGACCAATCAGTCATGGTGGTTGAAATTGGCTGATGATTTAAGCCTGCTATTTGGCGGTTACCATGTTTCATGATGGGTGATCGCGGCTGATAATTTCTGTTTGAATTGTTTTTGCAAATGGTTCATAACCAAGGTGATTAAATTGATTGAATCTCGTTAAGAAATTCTGGTCAAAAGTGCTCAAAGCGGCCAATATCTAGTACAAGTTTCACACTTTCCAAACTACCGTTTTGAAGGGCAAAATGTTGGACCCCAGAGTCCGTAAATCAGGAATTCATTGATGCAAGAAAATGAAATGAGTTCGGTTCCTCGTTATGAAAACCCACCTGTCATGTGGAGAACAGTCTGTAGTCAATGGCAAGGGGCGCTGGCTGGTTCCCATAGTTCCAGGGCACCGAAGAATGTTTGTGGTGGAGCAGCAGATACAAGCAGTAACATGGATCCCAAAGATCCGATTTGCAACTAAATGTTCCCCAACAATGATAAGTACAGTAGTTATCAAGCAGAAAATGATACTTCGCATTGAATATAAACCACTACCAGCCGACCGCTGCAAATATGCCAGCATGGTCACAATCAGAGCCAGGGTTGGTCACATGATGGCAGGGCACCACAGGCCATGTAGATATTAACATGGTCACATTATGAATCGAATGTATATTTATGTCAATATTCATAGTTGATATTCTCAATCAATTGATATTCAGTGATGGCTGTCACCGGTGTCGGGATGGGTGAAAAAGTGTGCCAGCCTTTGCAGTCCGACTGGTGTCCATGAACGTTGTGTATCCACAAACCCACAAACCGTTGAAGTGTGCAGCGTTTTTAGTCGGAAAACGATTGATTTTTTGTAGATGCCTGAGAGCTTGCCTCCACCATCGTTTTCTTCCGCAACTACACATTGCTTTCCGTTGAACTCCTGGGCTTATTTTGCCCCTCTTGGGGGGAAGTTGCGGGTAGGCCAGCAAGCTCCACCGATAGGTCACCGAGTCCACCCATTGCCGATTCCTATGGGGCCAGGACATGGACGTCCTTGCCGCTGGGGTCTACCACAGACGGTTGCAGCGCTGGGAGAAACGTGCGCATCGACAGAGCCTGGAAGCGCTGGAGGGGATGAAGAGGGCCTTGGATGTTCGGAAGGCGCTGCTGGGCCGGTGAGTTGCTGGGCTGGCTGCGAGGGCCAGGAGCCAGGGGTATTCCTAGGGGCCCTCGAAAGTGGGAGCGGTGCCAGGAGCGACTAGGAGGGTTCTAACTAAAGGTAGGAGTGTTGCTTACTATTGCTTCTTGTTGACAAGTTTTCCTCTATGACTAGCCATTATGAACTGTTAAGAACCATCAGTTAGCCATTATCAGCCACCCACCATTACCATCCTTTTCTTGATCACTTTGCAAACCATCAATGAACGATTTCCAAACGATTCAACGATTGTTTGCCATGCCATCATGAACACGTATTTTGAAACCATTTAGAATAACGTAACAATTATTCACCATCATTTGCCATCATTGAACCCCTAGTTAACAAGCTAGCAACCATCAACTAAGGCGCTCAACCACTTTTCGTCATTGTTTACCCATCAATTGGTCACTATTCAGCACCATTTAGGCATTCATTCACCATCATTGAACCATCAATTCAACCATTTTGCCATCAAATTCAACCATGTAACCGTTTTACATCAACCGTTCCTGCTGGCTTCCCATGGGTTTCCCAGTGCCGGGCCGCTCCGAAGGCCAAGAGCAGCTCACCCGAAGATGGAAAAGCCATTTTGAGACGCTCGAAGTGGCGACCGCTGATCCTTTCACCAGGAATGACTAGGCGGTTGACTCCCCTCGATGTCGATGGACATATGGCTATGGGTCAATATTAATCAACCAATAATGGGGGATATTTTCCACCAATAACAAGGCAAAATAATGGTTAATGATGGAGAACCATGGGTACAGAGTTTTGACCCACTGCCATATGGGTACTGCCGTATGTGGGTATGTGCCAAAGTAAGGAAATCAACAACCCACCAATAAATGATCAATGATCATTTTGCTAGGAACCCATTGGTTTTGGATGGTTTTGGGGTAGGACTATTTTGGCACATACCCTCATACATATGATCATAGATAGATAAAGATCAAGATATAGATGTACATATATATATATATATATGTATACATATATTTGTACATAAATATAGATACTCGTATACAGTATACACATTTACATCGTTATAACTTTCATAATACAGTACAATATAGATAATTGCACACACATAATTATAGATACTACAGATAGGTAAACGGATTTATATTTGTGTACCCATTCTTGAACAAAAGACCCCTTTGTGGTTCACGACCTTCCTAGTGCTCAGGAGAGATTGGCGCGGAAGCAGAGGAGATCAATGCAATGCCCTTTGGCAAAGATGTTATTGGTTAACCAACAACTAATGGTTGATTGGCTGATTAAAGGTTGAAACTGGGGGATAACAAACAAATATAATTATATCACCAAACGGATCAGTTATCAAATTAACCGCATCATTAATTCTCCGAAAAGCTTCATTAAACGGTTTTGAGTCAATATTTACCAAGCCAAAAATGCTTTGGTGAACATCCCAACAAAGATTAGTTTGGTCATACAGGGGCCCTTTGACCCACAATCATATAGATTCAGATCACCAAATCGATCAATTCTCAGAGGAGATCAGTGCATTCAGCGAAACGCAGGTTATTATCAACCACTAGTGTGGGTGCAGTAAATAATGATATTGACCACATAGTAACGATATAGTTTTCAAATGGGTTACGTTGCAGTAGTTACTTCTTGATATTTAATGAATGGGTCATATTGGTCACTCAATGTCACTGAACCATTCAGTAAGTAATACAACCATCGAGATGATTCCAGCCCGCAAGCCAACTGGTAGCACAGATTGCAAAATATGGTTGTTCCATTGCTCTAGATGGCTATACGACATGATAGATGCGGACTGATAGAATCTTAGAAGCCATCATGAGCACACATCCCAACCAGCTACTGCAATCGAACCAAGCCTCAGCAGGCTATAGGTACCATATGTGGGTGGAGGAACCAGTTGTGGAAATTGCTCCCGCTGAAAGGGCAGCTTGGGCCTTGGGGTTCCATGGGGCCCCAGTGACAATGGCAGCGTCTTATTTTTCCGTAAGGATTGTTTTTGCCATGCGTTACTGTTGCCATGCGTCAAAAAAAACCCATTGGTTTTGCCATGGCAAAACTGTTTTGATGATGGGTGACATATATGGCAACTGTTTTCTTTGGTTCGCATCATCATGGCCATGACTTGCCGAAGATTCAGCCCTTCGATATTCAGCAGCCAACCAACCTACGCAGCTGAACGTGTCAGCGCCGTGGCAGCGCTGCGCAGGCTCTGTAACTTGATCATCCAAGACCAGCTGCAGCGCGTTCCAAGCCCTGCCGTGGGTTCTGTGAAGCTCACCTGGTATCCAGGCGCCACACCTCTGAGTTTCAAAGAACGTGAACTAGCCGGGCTTCGGGAAATGTCCGGCTTCGGGAAATGTTGGGCTTAGAGAAAGGTTGGAAACTAGCTTTGGGAAATCCTTTCAAATTGTCTTGATTGGATTGATGAAAGCGACCATGAGCCATGACGAAGCTACGGAAAAGACCGTTCCACAGACTAATTGGAGGTACCTCCTGCCAACGTGGTGGCATGGCTTGTTACCTCCTGTGGTGTTCACTGATAATGTCCGTATACATATATATATATATATATATGCACATTTACATAGTGACATACTTTGCTTGGCATCCCTTGGCCATATTCCCGGAATGGTAATTAGAAGCAAAGCGTCACCAAAGTGATCTTGAACTGAAGCACTATTTGGCAGTGTTTTTATGCCACTGTCATTCCTCTCAGCGCTGTTTCTTAACGTATTCTAAAGTTTTGACCAATTGTGCAACTCGAGAGAATCGTTGGTTTCGCAAGAGTGATCATGTCTTGGGGAGGCTTGAGGATATCAATCTCTAATCAGATCAGCTTTGGATGCAGCTGAAGCAGAACCTACCTAGACCCAGTAACCATGTGGGTTGGGACTGGGACCTCTAAGTGGGTTGATTCCACCAGACAAAGCCCGTAGATCATCCAGCGACGCCAGGTCAGGATATGCTCGAGGGCCTCGCCATGATGTTCGGCTGCTGATGCCGCGGATGCCCAGAGACGGGCTGCGCAACCAGAATGGATGCGTGCAACACGCATCAACCAGCAAGTTTTGAAGGTGAGAACCAGCATATTGTGGTTTGGGTTCACAACCAGCATCAGTTTGTTTGTGCTGGTTCAGAAGGAACACTGCACGCAAAGGTGATTGCCCGCTAAACAATTAACACTTGAACGCAAAGAAATCATCACTGACCATGGTGGATATGATGTCCTTGAATCAGCACGTAGAAACACCTCTGCGACCGCTGAGCGGAAGCCAATTCCCTCGTTGCCAAAGTTGCAGCGATGGCTTGGGAGGGAACTTACTTCTTTGCACCGGCTGTGCCACTGCCGGTGAAGACCAACGCAAATGCAACAAACCAAGACCACCGATGATGACTGACAATTGATAATGGTCGGTTTGGTGATGAGGATGATTGATGGTGATGGGTCAAGTGATAGTTGACAAATATCTAAGATATACACACTGTATCAATTTATCCAGCTATACACCGCACACACACACACATGTCTAGACATCTATATTTGTATTTACATATCTACTGTACATATCAATACGCATTTATGTGTGTATTTACACGTGCATATTCATATCAATGGGGTCGTATCTATTTCTCAAACTCCTGCTTTCTGATTTCGCAGGGATTTTGGCGGCCGTACCGCGGCGGCTGTACCAAGACTCAGGAGATCAGGTTCTACCATGTTCTACCCTCTTTATTGGTTTGTTGCAAGAACTGGGTGGGCAGCACCTTCTCTTTGAGCTTGCCAGGAAGCTGATAAGAAGGCCCGGAAAGCCTTTGAAGAGGAACTTCAGTTGGAGGACGAGGGCGTGGCTTGGCAGATGAACTCAGGTCTGTCCATAGGTGTGTCCACCATCAAAACAGCAGCCACATCAGGAAGATAACAGCAGCCATAGCAACCGAAACAACAACCAAACCAAGAACCAACAAACGAACAATAACAGCAGCCACAGCAACCGAAACAACAACCAAACCAAGAACGCCACGACGACCACCACCACCAACAACAACAACAATAACAACGGCAACGACGGCAGCAACAGCAACTCACAGCAACCTTAAGTCCTCCTCACCAACCTTAGGCAACGTCATCCTCACCAAGCCATCCTCAGCCATCCCTGCAGCGCTTTGTCCATGGCGAGCTTCCCAGGTGACCTTGGGCTTGAGTTTCCTGAACAAAGAGAAGCTTCATCAGGTCTTGTCACACAAGGCGCACGCTTGGTCACGCATGCGTCAGGGGCATCCGCATGATTCGCTTTTGTGCTGGCGCCAACCTTGGGAGACGACCAATCCAAATCCTGGAATCCATGCACTAAAGTCCCGACTGGTCCTTATCATCACCTTTGGCGATAAACTTGGATGCCTGTTCACAGGGTGCGTTGCCCTTATTCGTCAAGTTGTGAGTCTTCTTGTCTTGGCCCCTCAGAATGCTGAGCTGATTTCTGCAAGATTTTTGTTGCTATCGGAAAAGCCTTGAGAGCTGATTTAGGTTTGGGTCAAACCTCATCAGAAGAACATGGCCATATCAATCACCAATCACAAACCTTTTGACCAGGACAGTCTTTTCGTTTTTTGGAAACAAGGGAAGCGTGGTGTGTCAGGATCCATGGCCATTTCTGAAGGAGGCTGCTCTTTTATAGCTTGGTATAGTTGATGCATGCTAATCATCTAATCACCATTTGATTGACCACTATTTGCTGGTTTAACCATTGACACACATTTATCATTGGCGACCATCTTTGAACTATTGTTATTGATTAATATTCATCAATGATGACGAACAATTTTCGATTGTAACAAATCATGAACAGTTTTCAGTTGTTCACGTTATGATTATACAAATCGATTTTTGATATTGTTCAATCATCACCAAAACCAACAGGATGCGAATCCTTGCAACGGATCAATGCGCTCCTAGATTTGAGTATGCGAATATCTTACGTTGTAGAATGTCCCCATGTTTGATGATTTCTCAATCAGACCAGGGTTCTGAAAGACTCAACCATTGGTCGGCTCATAATTGGCTGGTATTCCAGCACACTTGACCGCCGTACCCTTGTGATTGGTCATGGTATGTCATGGTACACTGACGGTAATGCCCTTCAATGATTGCCGGTCATTGATAAACTAGGAATGCTACAGTAGCTGATGGATAGTCACGCTGTTGATGAGTCAGCAGCTCATTTTATCTCATTTTTGCCAAGGCTTTACACCCCCTCGCCCTGTCGCTCTGCCGTGCTGTAGCACAGCCCAGGAGAACTTTCTTTGGAAATGGAACAACAGGCGTTGCGCAGCAAGCTGGTCGTGGCTAAAAATCAACCAGTTTACTTCAGCATGGCCATGTGCCATGAAGTCTGTCATCAACTTCCATTAGCCATCGAGGATCAACTGATGAACCAACCATTCCAGCAAGTATCCATTCTTAAAATTTCTTAAACAGTGCCGTGGTCGTTGTTGATGAACATGTGCATCAACAAAATCATTGATTAAGTTAAGTCTTGGGACCCCCCCCAAAACCCAAGGTTGTCATTGCGCACCGCCGAGTTGAGAGTGAGCTGCTGAGTGCACTTACACAACTCCGAGATTTATTTTCATGGCATCATATCACGCAGAAATGTTCACTTGCTATGACACTATGACACTGGCAAACTTGGTTATAGCGGAGAAATGGTACAATCAAGATGGTCCTCATCGAAACACCGGCTTCATGCCACCAATATGGACCACTGCATCGTTTTCGGAGATCGCCCGAACTGGTTTGCTTCACGAACCACCAATGTCAACAGCAGCAACAACAGGTCGCATCCCTCCTGCAAATTGGACCACTATGACGTGGCACTGCCATGAATGACTGGTTTCGGTGGACGATTAATTCGTTAATAGTGGCGGTAAATCCTAGTTGATGTTTGCTAATGCTTGTTAACCATAGCAGTAAATCATAGTAAATCGAGGTTTGATCAACCAGAAGGTGGTTGATAGCTGCTGGTAGGCTGCAATCCTCGCTGGCAACGTGAGTAGTATGTTCTGGCAGTTGCCAGATGCTGCAATAGTCTGATGTATCGAAGGGAAACTCGGCTGATCAACCATCAATTCTTGATGGATCAAGGTGATGGCTGATGATGGTGATCAATATTTCTCTAATGATGGTAGTCAATAGTATTGATCATCACCATCGATACTTTTTGTTGAATCAAAGTAACTAACTGTCGCTAGCTGGATAACATCCAATGATTCTGAACTATAGTTCTTCGTGGTTGACTTTCATGTTCGTTCATACTAGTCATAATTAATCATAACCATCAGAGTCATAGCCATCAATACCATGCTGAAGCAATCATACACAGGGGTGACCATCAAAAATTCCATGCTCAATCATCACAATACCATTCTGTTGTCCCCATGTGACAATCGCGGCTATCCCCTGAGTTGGCTAAGAATGCCCCAGGACTAAGATGGCTGTTGCTCAAAATTGGACCACCTCCCCAAATCATCCAGTTTATCAACCATTTCTAGTAAGAAACCAACCGTAAGTTTTGGGCCCCCCCATTGTAAGAACTGCCCAGATAATCCCCTACTTGGACATCCCCACTTAGTAGGTCACTAATCATGGTGAGGGGTGAGTTTCAGCTACCCGGCTTCACCATGGTTCCCCTAGGACCTTGCGGTACCCCTTGACGTGGCGCTCGCAGCCGTGGCCTCCACCGCGCCAGGGCGCAGCTTGTGAGGCAACGAATCGCAGAGGTAGCACCTCCGGCCTCCCGAAGCTGCGCAGCTTTTCGGTGAGGATGGATGGTCAATGATGGTGGATGGTGATGGATGGTGGATGGTGGGTGGTGGGTGGTGATGGTGGCGGATGATTGATGATGTGGTGGATGGTGGTGATGGTGGATGATGATCATGATGGTCGATGATGACTAATAAGAATCTGGCTGTTGGTTTCGAGTTTCAAAGGTTTTTTTTCAACTTGCATCCCTACCAGGTAAGTCTGACAGAGGTTCATTATCATGCATTTTCCATCGGCAACCGTTATCAACCAGTATCACCCACCACGCGCAATGATCATACGTATAAGCATCACTAATTACATAAACACTATTGACCAGTACAGACCACTACCAGCAATTGTTGAGTGAATTTGTCCACAAATGGTGTCACCTTTCCAACGGGTGTTTTGCTTGTCAATAATGATTAATGTTGGTTTCTGATTAGTGTAACCCCCCCTAAAGTAATGAAAATAGATGAAACCAACAGGTAAATACTAATCCTGATTTGTATCTACCTGTTGGTTTCATGCCTATTTTCAATACTTTAGGGGGGGTTACACTAATCAGAAACCAACATTCTCAACTTGGATGGCTAGCAAGTACCATCATTTGTGGACATACCACCCGTGCTCAGCAGAAACTGCCCAAGTGCTCATCTGAGCGGCACAGCAGAATCATGGGGATGTTGACGGCGCCGTTACATGAATTTCACATAGCCACAACAAACAGGAGCCTTCTTTCCAACCAAACATGCAGAGTAGCGACGGAATCATCATTTGCGGCTATCATCATTCAGTACTTTATCAATTTGTATCATAAAGTTTGTATGTGATCATGTCATTAGCCTGCCCAAACCATCATCAATTGTTGATCAGACATCAATCAACCTTTTTCAATCCATTAAACAACCATTCAACTCATCCTCAAAACATTTAAAACGATCATGAACGATCGCCAAGCATTTTTGAACCATTCTGGCTACCACTCTTCACCTAATGCGCAAAACAGCCACTTCTTCGTACTTATCCATCAATTATGGCTGGTACCCGGACTCATGTTTCACCTCCTGATCATTGTCGCGATTGCTTTTTTGGGGCACAAACTGATGCACCCCACTTAACTTGGGTTAGTTAAGTAGTGTACCAGTTTTGGTTGATAAAGCTATAGTGAAGCGGCTTACCGGATGACTGGAGAGCCGTCAAGGCTGTTGGTGGGCCGCCAAGTGGAGGTTGGATCCCTGGATCCTTCGTTGATTCCAGCGTGTGGTTTCTCAATAGCTGGGAGGGTACCCCCAGTTATCATCCACTACATTAGTCATTAGTGGTTTAAAGATGTTTATAGCAATAAACCAACAACTTGGGGTTACCGGGGGTTTCCTATTTTGAGAAGTACTAATGATGGCGAATGATGGTCGAGAATGTCCCGAGAATGGCTGACAGCGATCAATGATGGCATCATGACAATCATGATCAAGAATGGTCAATGACGGTCAATCACCAAGTATCATATTCCCCCAACAACGCTGATGAAAGCATAGAAAGCACATGGGGGAAGAGTCATCAACAAGGACTTCCTCACCAGCTGGCTGGGTCCCTTCACTTGGGGCCGTCTCGCTGCCTCATTGCAACATTTTGCTTCGAACCAGCTGAATACAATACCATCGAAACCACAGCACAGTGATGACAGTTGTGGCCAGTAATGACTTCATTCAGCTGCCAACACTATTCACCTGGCAGACCAAACACAGTTTGAGTTTCAGCCGAACCCCAACGTTTCTGCAGGGATTGCATAGGCTGAATGGTGTTAGGATGTTGGAAATCCAGAACTCTCGTCTTATTTCCTGCGTGGCCTCCCAACACAAGCTGAAGGACATTCAGAGACAAAGAACTGGGGATACCCCCATGCCCATGGATATTTTCCATCTTTTTCCCATGATCCACTGGCAAAGGCAACTAGTAGACATCCGTCGTTGTAGATTATTTCCCACTTGAATATTGTGAATGTACCACCTAGTTGTCGATCAGCAAGTGGCAAGGTTCATAATTCAACTTGGGAAGGTTGTCAACAACCACCGTTAAGGCAAAGCCTCACCAGCATTTGTCCTTCGCTTCCGAGAGGGTAGCATTTCTTCTTCCCACCTGCCGGGCGATCGCGCAAAGCGTTGCCGCGTGTGTCATGGGTCGTCGTCTCAGCAGAGTCCAGACATCGATTTTCTCGGCATTTCTTGCGGGAACAGACCTAGTGAGTTCATCTGGCTAAAACCTGTGGTCAGACCATGCTCCACAAGTCCCAAAGCATCCTTTTTTGATATGGCTAGTAGTACAGCAACCATCATCAAGTATTCACTCAGTGAATTAACACCAATTAATGACTGGGAGTTGGGAGTTCTTCATGATCTATCATATATCACTAAGCTACCATGATCAACAATTCAAATGATGGTAGGAAGATGATCAGCACATCTGAACATCATGATCCCAGTGTACCAACTCCTATTACTAGGCATCATTAAGCATCAACCCCTAAGACAGTAGCATCATTCACCATGATGAACAATCAACCCCCTATGGATCACTTTGGTATCTGTTCATCATCATTAAGAACCAACTCCTATGGCAACCCATCATGACTCACTCAGGGATCCCTGGGTCGGATTGCTTGAGACCCGAGGCCATACGATGTCCAGAGAAGATGCTGCCAGTTTGGTGCGAGGCGCGCACGCTGCAACAGATCCAGCTGGGAACGGAGGTGATCTCCCGTGAAATTTCCGCAACGCGATGATACTAACCAACCAACCAACCAACCAACCGGGCTGGTTAACTAGCTGGCTAATGGTTAATGATAGGGTATAATAAGTAACAATGGTAGGGGATATACCTATGGCAAGGGGTCAATATTAAGTAACCAACTAATGGGGGATAATAAGCAACATTCATTGTGAAAACAATGGTTCATGATAGGGGAACCAGGGGTTCGGGATTTCGACAGGCTGCC
Organism: Symbiodinium kawagutii; assembly: GCA_009767595.1. Classification (NCBI taxonomy): domain Eukaryota; class Dinophyceae; order Suessiales; family Symbiodiniaceae; genus Symbiodinium; species Symbiodinium kawagutii. Next base: position 57,713 of record VSDK01011679.1, on the reverse strand, counting down.
ATATCCATCATTATGTAGTGAGGAGCCGGAGTTGGTTCATGGTGGTAAAGCAGGACGTTCATATACGTACGTACCATGATCTACCATTAAGTAATGACTGACCAGGTTAGGAAGTAACCGTTGCGTAGTGATGAACCATGAGTAGTACTGATTAACCAGCTTGGGAATGTATAATGATTTCTGAAGCAATGATTAACCAGGTTGGGAGTTAACCATTAGTGATTAGCCATTGATGGTAAATGAACCGTTGGGTGAGTCGTTAGTTTATTTGCCACGATATTCCTTCGAGGGTTTGTTCATGGTGATTCACCAGGTTACTCAGATACGGATCTACTACAAAGTAATGATTAGCCAGGGTGAGTTCATGGTTGACACAAGGCTTAGTAGTGGTTGATGACGATACTGATTGATGACGCTTGTCATGATCAGTGGTGGTAGAAACGGCCAATCCCAGTGTGATTTCAAAGGTGCATGATCAACAACAACAACAACAACAACAACAACAACAACAACAACAACAACAACAACACCAACAGCAGCAGCAGCAGCAGCAGCAGCAGCAGCAACAGCAGCAACAGCAGCAACAGCAACAGCAACAGCAACAACAACAACAACAACAACAAAAACCAAAACAACCAGTATATAGACATTCTAGATGAAACAGTTTGCAGCTGTGGGAGTGTGAACTCACTGTCAACCGGAATGCTGTAATGGTAATCACTGAAAGCTATTTGTTGTTCAAAGACCGGTGTGACTAGTCATTGGCCATGATTTAACAATAGGTTTTCAACCACCATAAACCACCCTTAGTTTTCAACCACCCTTGGTGTGACTAGTTGTTGTATTAGCAATTATAAGCCACCCTTAGTTATAGCCGTTGATGAACCATGAAGGGTTCGAAGCGAGTGCTTGGTGCCCGACGGCAACTTCGGTGCCACCATCCATGGACGGCCGTTGAGAAATGGACCACGTCACCCACGTCCAAAATGGCTGGGAGATCATTTTTTTAGCGGCTTGGAATTTACCTTAAAGGTATCTTGAAAGTTCCAAGTCCCACACCGTGCGTTTTCAATGAACTTCCCATGCCAGAATTTCCTTGAGGCTCTGCTCTTTGCTAACTAATCAGTTAATGCATACCCCGGATTAATAACCACCCCCCTCCCCCCCTAAAGGTCGACAAGGTCGACGAGGTCTGACCATACGTGTCCGAAAATGACTACTCCCAAATAAACGCCCCCTCGTTGATTTCAATTGTTTTGTGTTGATTTCAATTGTTTTTAAATTGATTTCAATTGTTTTAAATTGATTCCAATTGTTTCTAAATTCATTTCAACTGTTTTTAAATTGATTTTCAATTGTTTTTAAATTGATTTCAATTGTTTTTAAATTGATTTCAATTGTTTTTAAATTGATTTCAAAAAGGGGGTTCCAGGCTTGTGGGGGGTACCTTTGTGAACTCCTAAGAAATTGTTTTTTTGATAGATTTTAAAAGGCGGGTAATAAAGAAAAACACATAGACTTTTTGGGAAATCTAAGCCCACTAGCCATGAGAAGCAATTAGATTGATAAGGGTTTCAATTCAAACTAATTTAAAACTAAAGAAACAAAAAATAAAACAAATTCAGGGATCCAGAGGGGGTTGATTAATTAGGGAGTTTTTTGGCTGTACCTAGTTTATTAGAGGGTGAAATCAGAGCCTAATTAACTTTAGTAAGGACCAGGGTCTGGGGATCAGGAGGGGGTTGATTAATTAGGGGGGGTTTATTAATCCTACCTTTGCATAGCACTTTGCCTTCGGGGGTCCAATTGCGAAAAGAGGCTTATATCAGCTACATCCCTATCCTTCTTTGTCAACACCTCATCATGCCCATGCTTGCGGCCACCATTGGTTAGCCACCATTGGCCTGATCTTCCAACCTGTGGAGGATCTGGCTTTCCTGTGTCGACAATGGGTCGCCACCATTCGTTGTGTCCCGCTATTGTTCACTACCTTTGGTGGGGCCCCCTAAACGTCATTGAAAGTTGATTCATAAGCCATTCAACAGGCTAGTTCTATCTACCATGACTGGTAGTTACCCTAGTATCGCTGCTTAGCCATTGGTGGTTGACCACTGGTGCCCAGGGTGGACCCCCCATCCTTCGTCCCTCGGTCGCCGTTGGCGCCGTTCGTTCCAACGCAGCCGAGGTTTGCGCGTTTCGGCTGCAGCGTGCAGCCGTGCAGGCGGTCACGTTGCAACGTGCCCTGGCAGAGCTCAGGATTCAACCAAGCCCACAAGCAACCAACCAACCAATATGACAACTCAACCACCCAACCAACCAACCAACCAAGCAACCAAGCAAGCAAGCAAGCAAGCAACCAACCAACTAAGCGTGGTGGGTCCCATGATTCTTGGCAACTGTGTTTCTACCCTGCGGGGCTCGGATCAGGGTTTTCAGAATCATGGAGGCAGGTGGCCAAGGCATAGCAAGCCATAGACATGTGTATGTAGTGAAAGCACCCATTCTTATACGCATTTGGGGGTTTCTCAAAATAGGGGACCCGCAAAATCAATGGTTTATTGCCATGAATGGTTAATACTGTATTAGATGATTTAGGGGTACCCCCATTCAGAAACCACCATCTTAGATCATTATGGACAAACACAGCCCTCTCCGATGTCCTTTTTTGTGGCTGACGGTCATCGGGGTGAGGCAGTGGGCCAACCAGGGGTTGAGCGATGGTGAACCCACTGCTACCATCAGGGATCAGTCCCCAGCTTTAGACCCAAACTTCAGTAGTACTGCAGTCTTTGAACGGTGAATTGGTAGTCCAAGGCTTCAATGGGATGGGGGTACGTTGACCTACCAGATGCTTTTCCATTTCCCATTTATTTCCTGCACCAATACTTGCATCCTGAGCTTTGAGGTTTCGATTCAGAGAATGCATTCGCTAATCCGTCCAGGCAACTTGTCGGGGGTAGGGCTTCAAGGTCCCATTCTGTAAACTGCTTGCAGCACGGCTCGTGCCTTGAGCCCGGCGGTCTCTTCCACTTGCCATTTCCGCCATGGCCTTAGCCGCGCTGGCAAACCATGTCTCAGTGACAGCTTTTCCAAGAAACCCGAGTAACTTGGACTGGTGACATAGCTGGATGGTGCGATGCCAGGGGATGCCAGGGGATGCTAGGGGATGTCAGGGGATCATGGGATGCCAGGGTAGTTGGTTGGCACTTCCACGAAGAAAAGGTCCCCAAAACCGACCCTGCCGAGTGTACGACCAGCAAGACACATCACTTGAATCAATTGCACGGTATCCTGCAAGGTGCACTCAGGTTTGGTCTTAAGTCAGTTTTTCTAGAATGCCTGCCCGATGATAGATGTGAGGATACTGATTCCAGTTGTTGGCTGCTGTCCCCTACCTTACCTGTCAGTGAAACACACATTTGTTGAGCAAAGTCACCCAGGGAAACTGGAAGGCTAAGGGGAAGCTGCCAAGACTGAACTCCGCCAGTTGTCCGTGAATTGTGTGGTGAACTGGTATCCATCATAGCTTTGACAGTGTGCCAAGTCATTGCTTGGTGTTTTACTATCCGCAGTTCAGCAAAGAATGATATATCCCATGGTGCCCAAAAATCACGAAACCGGAAAAAACAAACCATCACTGCTGTCACTGTCAGTAAACATAGCTGGCTCCCCGCCATTTCTGGAGAATCCCAGGCATTCGATGGAACATCTCTGGATCCCGATCCCTTGGTATAGCTTGAGAATCCAAACCATTTGGTGAAACATTTCTGGATCCCAAGTAGGTAGATCCCCAATATGTAGCTAATTTGGTAGATCCAAGTAGATCCAAGCACTTGAGAATCCCATAGCTAGACCCCTTGATGCTGGCGAATCCCCAGGCACTTCTTCAGCTTCCAACGCTTCAGGTGCTCCCTCCAGGCGTTCCCAGCGCAGCGCGCCGGTCGCTGGAGCCGCGCGAACGGGTGCCGTGGCGGCGGCCGTGAGCCTCGCAGCGCTGGGGCGCAGCGCCCGGGCGGCCAAGGCGAAGGCGGCACCGGCTGAGGAGCGGGTTGCCAGCCAACCTACCAACCAACCAATGAGCCCCACGCACCCTTTTGCGTTTTTTCGAGGGAATCGCAAGGCAGGACAGTGATCATGAAATGATTGGATCATGGTTAGTGTCTTGGAAGTCTCAAGGGGTGTTCTCAACCATGGTCATGGATCCACAATCATTGTGAACTTGTATTGACTAGTGATAGCGAGTATAGGTATGAGTCATCATTCATGACTGGTAACAGCTATCAAGCGGGATGCGACCGCTTCCGCCTAACTAGGGTGCAAGCACTGCTTATGCAACCTTTTTTCAAGCATTTTTGACCGATATGGATTATGATCTTTCTATGACTATCTTTTTGAAACATGTTCAATGATTATTTGCACTTACAAATCATTACATAATTATTAATGACACTGATTACATGGCTGTGCATTTATGATATGATATAATAACTATATAGCAATGCAATCACTATTCCCTGTTCTGCTGCGAAATTCTGATACATTGCCAGGACGCCCCGGACTACGACAAGTTTAGTGATGATCTGATCGTGCCGTGGCAGTGGGTTTCATGGTGGATATCGATAGGCAGATACTCCATGTATGGTATATGTAGCAATACTTACCGAGCAAAATTAATCATTTGGGATATGAGTCATTACGGCTGATAGTGGCGAATCATTGATGGTTGATAGCTAAGGAACACTGATTGACCATGCTGCTTGACTATGGTTTCTTATGGCTAATAGCGGCGCTGATGGTCAGTTGCGTGGGTAAACATCGTTGACACTGCTCAGTTAGTTAGACTTAGTAGCTCTTAATAGTCTTTATGAGTTTGGAGCCTAGCTCAAATAGTTAAGACTGAGCACCGCGGATGCCAGGTTATTGCGGATGGCTTCACTACTGTTTGGTCAGAGAGAGAGAGAGAGAGCGTTTCAATTTTATTTCATGGGTTGTATATGGTAATATGTTTGCAATCCCCAACTTATATTTTAGGTTCATAGACATGGTCACCAGCGAATTCGGCATTGCTCGGCTGCCCATGCGATGGTGATACATTTACTGTAGATATGATCTTTCAATGGTTGATAGGTGCTGCCATGGGCATTTCCACGCGATAAGTACGAACTGAAACACAGCTGATCATTCGACGGCAAAAGAAGGTAATGAGGTTGAGATTGTCACGAACTACTATGTACGTTTGAAAGCAGCGATAGGGCATTGGCAACACGATCATGCATCATCATCATCATCATCATCATCATCAGCAGCAGCATGATCATTCCTTCCTCATGTTGATTGTCGCTCCATTGTTTCGTATCATTCGCAGCCATCATTCTCATCGTCATCCCCGTAGCTCATCAAATCCCCAAAGGTGGAGCCACGCCAAGTACATCACCGGGGGCTGAGTTTTCTATGTACAGCGTAGCATAAATCCTTGGTTCCTAGGAGGTCACAGTTCACCATGACCAGCAGTGGTTTCTGTTGTGAAATTGTTGTCATTATCTGGCTGGTGGTTTCAAACATTTTGTTCCCTAGTCTTAAGAAGTGTTGGTTAGTTGATGTTGGTTGTCTAGTATTTTTCATAGGGGGTTGAAACCACCAACTAGTTACAGTACTGATTTTGAAAGGGGATCATTGATATGGGCGAAAGATTCTGAGGGTTATCATAGCGGACCTGACATTCTGGCAATCACAACACTAGCCAAAGCTTCGATTCGTTTGTGAGCAGTCTTTGCCCTCTACTCGAGACATCTAGCTCAAGGCTCAAGATTGTTCTAACGTGAGTGCTACATCATAGTTGACTGCTTACCACGAGCCTTAGTACAATCTCACTCTAAATTTTGAGAAAGTAGTGCTGCTTCCCACATTGTGTCGCAATGTGGGTCAGCAAATGTGTGTGTTTGTGTGTGTGTGTGTGTGGCTGTGTTTGTGCTTCACCCACATCAAGCTTCAAATCAACTGTTTTCCGAACCCAATTTTGGTACTGAAGGGCCAGCAAATCTAATTATTGCTGGTTACCCCCTAAGTTCAAAAAGCAAACCATTTTGATACTATTACTGCTGACGAACCATCTACGATTGCTCTTACTTTACCCCCTTTGCTGCTTGTTGTCATCCATTGTTGCTGCTTCTTGTCATGCTGGTTGTTCACCGTTGCTTCGGCCGAGGTGGTCCTGCAGAAGGCAGAGAAGAAAGCAGAGGAGTTGGATGCAGCGCAGATTGGAACTGACCATTTGCTCTTGTCGTTGCTGACGGTGCCCCAGCACCGCGTTGGCTGGTTGGTTGGCTGATTGGTTGGTTGGTTGGTTGATCAAGGCCTAGTATGAAATTCTTCAGTGAGATTCATTCACGATACTTTACCATGGTTAAGCGGTCTTAACGATTGGGAACCATCAAGTAAACACAACGCGCTACTTCTAACCACTATCAAGCATCAATTCTAACCGTTATTAACCATTCATTAAGCATCATAAACCATGGCTACTAAATTATGAATTTACTAATTAGTCATTCTCAACCATCACTGCTGACCATTGCTCACCGTTCAGTAGGCATTCTTAAGCGTCACTAATCATGAATTAAGCATTATTCATTCTTCTTCACCATTATGATTGTAAACCATGACTACCAACCATTTCAACCATGAACTCATCATGAATCACCATCATATATAATTCACTCTTACTTTGCATTAATTGGGTGCTTTTTCAAAATAGGGGTAGCCCCCAAATCATTCAGTTTCTGAACCATTTACGAATAAACCAACCATGACTTTGGGGTGGCCCTATCTTGAGAAATCACCATGGTCTTATACCATTTTTGTTGCTGATTATCACCTACTAACCATTGTTCATGGCGTTTTAACCCTTATAAAACTCCTATCTTGAGAAACCACCATACAGTACTTGTTTTGCCATTCTTGTTGCTTCCTAACCCCTATTTTTGCCCATGATTAACCATAGTCAACCCTGGAAAAAGCCACCCTGGACCTTCGCGTTGCCTTTCGGTGCGCCTTCGTCGTAAGGTCTCCGAGGAGGAGAGCCCCAACGCCCAAGCCACGCGACAGGCGGCCTTCCCAGGCATCGAGGCGGTCCCTTGGTGACGAGAGGAAGGGTAGTTCTATGGTGATTTGGTAGGTGATTATGGAGTTGTAATGTAGGTATTATGTAGGTGACTATGTCGGGTTATGTAAGTGATTATGTAGGAGATTTATAACCAGAGTATGGTTCAAATTAGACTATGGTTACGTAAGATTATGTAGGTGATTATATGTAGTTGTATGTGAGATATGCTTAATTATACGTATATCTATCTCATTTGAACTAAATCTGAATGTTTGATGGATATCTGTAGATCTGTGCATACATTTCTTTCTCTCTGTCTCTCTCTCTCTATGTAGTCATTTTATGTATTCGCAGATCAGTATTTGTGTGTCTTCTTCAAATATATCCCCACATATTGTGTAAATTTCTATGCACACAGATTGAGTTGTCCAAGAGGGGCAACCATGTCTTTGCTTGGCGATGCTCGGATGTAGCTGCTTAATGATCTCCCTGGATCTCCCGGGTGCTGGATCCCAACTCATCCTCTTCATACCACGTAGCTGAGCTGAAACCCTGCCCGAGGTATCCCCAACTTTGTCAAAAACGTGGCGTTTCCAAACACTTCCAAATTTAATTTATGAAGGTGCTGATGTTTTCGGTGTTCAAGTCGCAGTTCTGAAGAAACAGTCAATGCGTCTTGTTCCTGCCATGAAATGGACATCCACCCACATCCTTTGGTTGTCAGAAATGTTTTCTAATTCCACAGTGGTTCGGTTTTCTTCGGTTTCAAGATACTTATTCTAATACAACTCATGTTCCCTGATATTTGCCCCTTTTTTCGATACAACTTGGGTTTCTTCTATGTTTGGCACGCTTCCCTCCTATCTTTTGCATGTTCCCCTGTGTTTTTTTCTACAACTGATATTACTCCCTGATATTTTTCTCCAACTCCTTATGTTTTTTATCCCCTATGATATTTCTCATAGTGCTTCTGTAGAAGCATGGTTGAAGAGGTGATCATCCTGATGGTTCGCTTCAAAGGCTAACCTCTGCTATATTTCTCATGTTTCTCCATAGCTGCATGGGATCTCTTTTGCATGTTTGCGGTGCGTGTGTCGATCGTCCGCAGTGCTTTTGTCTTTCAGCACGCGGTGCCTTTTTCCGTTTCACCCACTTTATTTCGCCTATGTTTTGCCATGGCTGGTATATCCCCTACTATTGTTACTCATGATACCCTATCAACCATTGGCACTATTATTGTTACTCATGATATCCTATTATTAACCATTAGCCAGCTACTTAACCAGCCAGGTTGGTTGGTTGGGCGCGTGCCGCCACCAAGGAGGCCGTGGCCACGTATCTCCAGCAGCGCTCGGAGTCCAACGGAGAGGGCAAGCGCAAGGCAGCAGGCGAAACCAGCGCGCCACCGGTAAACCGTCGTTTTTGACAGTCAAACCATAATTTTCCATAAGTAAACATCAGGTCGAGTACGCAAAGCATGATTTTTGGAAGGTAAACCATCGATTTTCATCAGAAAACCGTTATAAATGGCCCCAGCTTGGCGTGGTGAGATCCCCCACCTTGGTTCTAACCCACCTGAGCCAACCTTTGGGTGTCCCACCTGGGGTGACAGCAGGCGGCCCCAAGCTCTTCACACCCATGACGCGGCGATGTTTGACCACGGCGCAAGAGGAGCAGCAGCGACTGGGCCACGATGGGGTGCAGCCGGCGCATCTGCTGCTGGCGTTGCTCAAGGAGACGGTGGGGGGATGGTGGGTATGAGGGGATGAGAGTGGCTTGTAGGGGATGACGAAGCATAGGATACAAGTAGTGGTTCATTGTAGTGGTTAATGATTATCATGAGAATTGTTGATAGTATGATTTTGGTTAATTGTAGTGGTTGATAACAGTTAAGTAAGTATAATGGTTAATAGAAATTATCATGATGATTCATGACAAGGGTTAAGGCAGAAGAAAACTGGTTGGTTTATAGGGGTTTGAGAGGGGACATGGCAATGAGTAAGGGTTAATCATAGGGGATGATAGCCAAAAAGAATAGGGATTATGAGGGTTTTATACGGGGTTATGACCATTTATAATGGTCAATAACAGGGGAGAACCAACCATAATGATTAAACAACTGCTGGTTGGTGGTTCTATAATTGATGATTAGTAGTGGGAAGTAAGTATGCAACACTTGGAAAATGATGGTGGACATTTTGATGCATTTTTTGGATCATTAAAGCATACAAGCACTGAATCCTTAAGGTTATGGCGGTGGGCATTGAGCCATGATTCACCACGATAATCATTGACCATCATGAGAGTCTGATGTGGTGATTTTTGGACTTGTAGATTTGATAGATCTGGTAGGACTGAAAAAGGGTCTGTGTAGAATTGTGATGGTGGGCATCTCTTAAAAGAAGATAGAACATCATGATGCCGCAAGACTTCAACATGGTAAATCGACCATTACGATAATTATTCATAGGACAATGTGGTGGTTTCAGTGGTTTCTTGAAATTGGGAACCCCCAGAATGGTTGGTTTATTATGATGAATGACCAATCAGCTGGATGATTCGGGGGTCCTGTGTGGCTTGAGAACCCCCCATATAGATCCATATAGGTGTTTCCCAAAATAGGGGAACCCAAAAATGGCCAGTTTAGAACTAAAAATTACTATTTTGATGGATGATTTGGGGGTACCCCCATTTCAGAACCCCCCCATGTGGCAGTGGGTCAGTTCACCCTGTACCCCTGGTTCCCCTAGCATTAACCATTGTTTTCTCTATTATTGGTTGGTTGTTATAAGCCATTGTTGGTTGGTTAACTGCTTGACCCAGCTCGCCATATAGGTCCCCAATAACTCCCAGATCCATGACCAGGTCCGTTCCCGGCAGGAAAACCAAGCGCAGAGCATGGAACTCCTCGAGCGCTTCGATCAGAGCGCCGAGGTTCGAAGCGTGCCGCGTGCGAAGCGGTGGAGCTGTGGAGCGGTGAGGGGTAACAGCCTGGTAGTCCCGGGTCCCTGGCTGGCTGGAAAATCGACCATTTGTTGGTGTTGAAACCCTGGGTTTCACTACACAAAATGGTTAAAATCCATTACCAGGTTAGTTTGCCAGAGGGTAGCAGTTCCCAGGGTCAACTCGTTGTGGCTGGGGGTTTCTCAAGGCATAGGGAAGCTAGGGAACCCCCCAAGCTATGGTTGGATTATTACACAGTGACCGATGTTGGATGATGAAACAGGGGGGTCCCGTGTTTTGAGAAACCACCAAATAGGAATAGTCAATGTCAACCATGGCTACAGCTTGGAAAAGCGGAAAAGCTGGGGCCAGCGCCCCTTGGAGATATACCAAGATTCTGCATGGTGAGCTGGGTCATAACCAAGTATCCAAGAGCCAAGGATGTTTCTGTCAAGCTATCCCGACAGATGGATTAGTGACTGGTCATAAAATGTGAACAGCAAGGGGCGAAATGACTTGGCATGATGAGATAAACAGAGAAGTGATAAGGATTGTGCTATGGGTAAATGTTTTGGTTATACCATTGAACTTTCAATGATAATCATTTTTTATGTCGACCTCTGTTTGCACAGATAGTGGAGACATTCGGATTGTAAACATGTACAGTGGTTTGACTCTAGTCAGGGTTGTGCAGTATTAGTGCTAGTTGCATGTAAATTATGTGTGCATATGTACCTATACACATGGATGCATTATGATATGTGATGATACATGCGCATAGAGAAGAAGTGGAAGGACTATATCGAAGGTCATGAATTTTCATATGATATTGTACCTCAATACTGCAAATCATGAAGGTTATGCGATTCTGGTGACGACATTTCAGCAACCGTCGTTTACACAAAATGAGGGTCATGTAGCAATGGCAATACATTCATGATCATCATCTCTTCAAAATAGCAATGGCGCACATCTATTCCATTCGGTGACGTGTTTCCCAGAACCACGGGTCAATGGATAATAATTTTTATTACATTCGACAAGCAAAACTGTTTTCATCACTGCTCACATGAGTGTCAGTGAAAACTTTTATGGCTGTTGCGTGGTTTCAGGTTGTCAACCTGGATCATAGACAGTGGAACCAGGTACTCGTACCTTCTAAAGGACCACTTGGGCTGCTTGGACAGCAAGTGCGACACCGGGTGTCACAAACGGGACCTCCTAGATATGTTGGCGATATGCACATAGCAGATATATAATGATATATAGACATATGTACATCGATAGTTATTTATCCTTTTCACATCATGATAATAACAAACGAGATCTCCTCATCGATATCCCAACTCTGCCCAACCTGTACCTATACCTCACTGAATATCACCGATGTCCTATGCACCAGAACGGACCTTCCTTCAACGCACCGCGTCGCGTCGCTTCCAGGACGTTGGACGCCGCGTGCTGGGAACGCTGCAGGGGCCGCTGGCAAAGATTCGCTTGGACGCAGCCAACGAGTTGCAGAAACTCAAGGAGGTGCCATGATTTTTCCGATTTTTTCGGATTTTTGTGTTTTTTTTCCGAATAAAAGAGGTGTCATGGCTGCTTGGGCAGGCAGAGGTTGAACACGCTTTGGATCTGCACGTTGGTAGGTGAGCTGGTAGGTTAGCTGGTAGAGCTGCACAGGTTGGGAGAGTTATCAGGTTGATAGGATTTGAGAGGCAATGGTCAGTGGATTGGGATTGTTGAAGCTGAGTTTCTTCTGGTACCTCTGATCTAGCTCTTAATAAAGCACCATTTTTTATTCTCATAGCTGGTGATTTACCATGAAATATAGGGGTACAGATGGATAGGTACATGGTAGATCCCTCAGGGTGCAAATGGATGATGGTACCCCCTCCCCTTCCATATTTTTATGGTAAATCGTTAGCTATCTATGGTGAACCTATAGTGATTGATTGACATGGATCTGACATTAAGTAGATAGACACTGAATGTAGAGAGGGACAGACAGACAGAGACAAATAGACAGGACGACTTGATTGGATTAAGTAGGGGCAGATAGGACTAAACGTGATTAGGTAAGATAGGATAGGATTTGATTAGCTTGATAGAATTACATACGTTAGAACTATATGAGTGGTGGGGCTGGTATACACAATCATTTTGACTTAATTTTCAGAACTCACAACACCAATCACCAATCCTGGTGATTATAATGCCCTTGTTGATGGTCTACTAGCTGAATAATAATGTCCAAAAGCCGTAAACACAACGAAGCCTCAAACTAAAAAGGTGCTACAAAGGGAAAAAAAACACATGTATACATGGGACTACACCGCCAACCTTCGAATGTACACTCCATTTATGGAAAAATCGGCTACTGAAAATCAACATCGTCCATTGCGAAGAGCAAAAACATCCGTAGAACTCGCGGCTTCAATTGTGCGCAGCTAGAAGCAGCCGGTCAGGTCTTAGGATTTTCTCCAAGGTACTGCAGATCTAAGCGTTTTGCCCCATAGGTTTGATGGCAAATCACAGGTTTTCAGCAGGTGAAACTGCTGGTGCTTGATCTCCCAGTGTTGCACTCAGACAGCCTGTCTCTGTGTGACCTCCGAATTCTTCAGGGATCTTCATGGAGTTTGTAGCTGGTAGGTTAGTAGCTGGTAGCACTGCTACTGGTAGGTCAGTAGCTGGTAGGTTAGTAGCTAGTAGCTGGTAGGTTTGGAGCTGGATTGAGTTTGCATGATTTGTTTCAGATCACTGACATCACTGCTAGCACTGCTGGAAGATGTCATCTTGGTTTTATTGGCCCCCTCAACGAGTCAATGATAGGGTCAGACGCAGACAATTCTTCAGGTAGATGATTCTAGACAAATGAAAGCCAGACAGAGAGATAGCCAGATAGGTGGATAGCAAGCTAGATACTGAGGCTAGACGGACAGCCAGACAGACAGACAGACAGACGGACAGAAAGACAGATACACAGATAGACAGACAGACAGATAGATCCACAGACAGACAGACAGACAGACAGACAGATACACAGATAGACAGACAGATAGATACATAGATACATAGATCCACAGGTCCACAGGCACTTATTATCACTAACTTATTGGTCTTCCTTCAGCTGCAACTTTCTCCACTCGTTCCCTTGGGCTCTCCAGGAGATGGTGGTGGAAGCTCCAGAGGAAGAACCGCCCTTGGCTGCCAAGCTGGTCGCAGCGCATAAGCAACTCACCGGAGGCGAGCCCAGCTGTGTTTCAAAAGTACCCGAGGGTGGAGATGTTTTACCTCAATCGCGGATTAGGTATATGAATTAGATAGAGTAAATGGAATAGATCAGATGAACTAGATAGAATAGATGGAAGTGGTCGTAATAGATAAGATGTAAGATTAGGTAAGATGGGAAGATAAATAGATAGCGATAATCAGAAGATTGTCGGTAGGCTGACCGTTTGGGCCAAGACTTAGCAGATGTGGATTTTTCTGGTGAGGCGCAGCTTCTGTTCCAGCCTCCGTTCGCGCCATTTTTTTATTGAGATACAAGAATCCCAAATTCTATACAAGAATCCCAAATTCTTGGCTCAGGGTCCCTCAAATTCTTAATTTCAATTGCGCTGCATTTTCCAGCATCATTGTGTTGAGGGCCGCTCAAATTCTTAACACATTCTTGCTTATGCTTTGGTGACCATCATGACTTCGCAGGCTGGAAAGTCAAAAAATCGGAATCTCAAAAGTTTTTTTTGATTTTCTGCTGGTTGGGGGCTGGACTCCCTACAGGGGCTGGAAAGTCAAAAAACAGAATTTCCTGCTCCCGTGCTTCCCAGCTGCACCCGCAGCAGCACCAGCTGGTTGTTTTTAAGAATTTAGGGCCCCCATGTGAGGGTCCCTCAAATTCTTAACTGAGCAGGGGGAAAATGCATACATACCTATAGGGACGGAATAATATCGAGCCCCTCAAATTCTTGTACATCTTGTACAATAGTTTCTTCTACAGTATATGGACTGTAGTTTCTTTAATGCCCGTGGCATCGATTTTAGACGCAATTGCGATGAATCCTACGTAACTATGCCAAAGCCGAGGTTGGTAGTGAACCCTGGTCAACTCGTGGGGCCTTGGGGTTGAGCCAGTGGTTACTGTTCAGCCAGAACCACAGACGTGTTCACGAGCATTGTGGTGTCCCGGGTAGCTGCGACGCTGCGACGTGTGCTTTGTCTATAAATACTCTTTGCCATCCTATACTGTATGCCCTTTGCCATCCTGAAAGGATAGTGGTTAGTTAGGAGGAAACCCAATAGCTTTAGGGGAACGCCATTGAAGAGCAGACATGGCTGTCCAGTCATCATGGCTAGGAACCAAGCTTTCCACGGAGTGTTCCTCCATGCTTTCTGGGATCCTGATTTCTGGGAGGAAAAAGTGCTTCAGAATGATTGCCCGTGAGCCGATCAGATCAACTGTTGCTGATATCATTTGCACGCAAATGTATAGAATAGTAGTAGGTGTATTGTCGGGCAAATCTTTTGGGTCCAAATTATATTGGCTGAATTTCCGTACGCAATCGACAGGACCCAACCGACGGTTTTCGGGTAATGCAAACTTACTTGAAATTACGCTTTGGCCTCCTGGTACACAAACAGACCCACAGACTGAGTGTTGTAAAGCTTATCAGCCTAACAATATTGAACGTTCAGGATGTTGTGACAAGTTTATGATGCTGATGATAATGCCCATGATGATGTTGAGGATGATGATTATGATGATGTTGAGGATGATTATGATGGTGGTGGTGGTGATGATGATGATGATGATGATGATGATGATGATGATGATGATGATGGTGACGATGACCACGGTTTGTGTCCACAGATCAGCTACCCGTTGCATTTGGGTACTTCTTTTTTCGACAAAATGTAGCTAGTTGGTGGTTTCACACATATTGTACCTAATGTTTTAGGGTTGCGTGGTTGATTCACATGCATATTTTTCAGATGGGTGGTTCAACCACCAACCGGATTAACAATCATCATCAATCATCACTAGTCACCCTTACTAATCACTATTAATCACCATTAATTGGTTGGTGGTTTCAAACAATTATTTTTCCCTAGCAATTATCAACCACCGATTGGTTGACCAATACTTTCAAAGGGGTTGAAACATGTTGAAACCACCAACCAGTTAATCATCATCAACAATCACCATTAACCCTTGTTAAGCCTTGTTAACCCTTGTTACCCCTTATTGACCCTTATTAACCCTTACTACTGCAACCCTTATTAGCCCTTATCAACTACTTATCAACCCTTATCAACCTTTTGACTGGGGGTGCGTCTTTGACCAGTGCGCAACCCTTATTAACCTTTATTAACCACCATTAATCATCATTAACCATCAGCAACCCTAGGGTTGAAACCCCCTGGCGCAGCGGCCGTTGCGCGTTGCGTGGCTGCGTTGCAGGTCTCGTTGAACGTTCCGTGGAAGCCAAGCTGCTTCTGCTGGCGGCGCTCAGTGGTGAGCATCTGTTCCTGCTGGGACCACCAGGTGAGCAGCGAAGTGTGGAGAGGTTAGGCCTTGGGTTTTCATAGGGTTTTTGATGCTCCAAAGATTGATCTCCAATCGCGGGGAACCGATAGGTCCCGGAGCGTACTCTACGTGTGTATATTTGTTAGATATGGACCAACTACAGTCATACAACCATCCTGGAGTAGATGCTGAATATCAACTGGACCATTCCCAATAGGTAAATGGTTGCAATGTTGTACATTCGGGATAGTCCATCGACTCCAGCATGGGGTCTGACCATGAAATAACATGGGGTTAATAATGGTTAATAATGATATGTATATACATATATATCTGAAATCGTGACTGAGCATGTTGCAACTTCTCTTTTTTCCCAAGGAATTAGGAGGCTAAAAGTCACTCGTTTTTGTAGGTAAAGCACCATTTAAGTGGTGTTTTTCATTTCCAGGTTGGTGTACCGGAGTGCAGATTTGATCAATTGGGCAGGAATTTGTTGAGTTACATGGCCTGTGGAACTAAAGAAGTGAACTGGAGCGGTTGGTTGTGATCTCAAAATGCAGCTCCTAAACAAAAACATTTCCGTAGATGCGTCAAACTGGACATGCGAGCGTTTCCTCATGCTAAGTACCGAATAGAGAAATTTGACCTTTCATTAGGAAAAACTAGACCAATTTGGTAAATACAAACTGTGTACAGAAATGAACTTTGGCTACTTTTTACTATCTTCATTAATTAATTAGTGTGTTTGTGGTCAATTGATTATGATCACGATCATATTGAACTCTACCCGATGAATGTGTATGTGCACATGTATTCATAGTCTACATCTGGTGTTTTCTCAAAGTAGGGGACCCCCAATTCATCCTTTACAAGAAACCATTTTCAGCAATCAACCATCCATTTGTTGGGTTAGTTTCACCCATGTCTTATGCATCCGTATTGCACATCTATATGACACATCTCACTGGGATGGCGGAGGGGAAAATCTACGTTGGAAACGCGTGTCATCAACCAATTGGGCACTCAGATGGTTCTGTCCATGGCCATGGCGTACCCCCAAGTCTCTGGCGGCTTCCCTGCTCACTATGAACACCACTATGAACACCACTATGAACACCACTATGAACACCACTATTGATGGCCACTACTAACCATCATAAACCACTCTTAACCATCGTTAACCACCATTACCCACTTAATCAACCATCATTAATGGCCACTACTAATCATCATTTCCCTTGCTATTAACCAATCATCAACCACTCTTAACCATCATCAACCACCGTCTACCACGATTCTCGCCATCTTCAAAGTGTTTAATCACTTATTATCATCAACCATCATTATCATCAACCACGATTATCATTAACCAATCATTACCCGCTCTTAACCAATGCCATTAATCGATCATGAACCACTCTTAACCACCATTTCCCCTGCTATTAACCAATCATCAACCACTCACTAACCTCTTTTCATCATCATCAACCACCATTAACCACTCTTAAGCGCCATAAGCGCCGTACCAGGCACTGCCAAGAGTTTGCTGGCGCGACGTTTGGCTTTGGTCTGTCAGGGCCAGTTCTTCGAGCGCCTGCTGACGCGCTTTTCCGTGCCCGAAGAGGTGCTGGTAGAGGGTGGAGTTGGGCTGCCCCTTGGAGGGGGATTGGAAGGGTTTGGTTGGAGATTTTTGAGGGCTTTATAGTGGTGTTTATAGTGGGATTAGAGGGGTTCTATAAGTGGGATTAGGAGGGTTCTATTGGTGGGATTGAAGGAGTTCGATTAGTGGGATTGAAGGAGTTCGATTAGTGGGATTATGGGAGTTAGCAGGGGATTTTCACCAACGACAGTAGGGTATTACGGAGGTTCTATAGGGGTCGTAGTAACTTGTAGCCATCAATCCTGCTTCATAGGCGACAGCAACAACATTGGGGTTATGTAATCAGCTACTGCGGCTGGTGGCTTGATGGACATTTGGCTTACGTTCCCCAAGAGATGACTAGTTTTTCGGATGGATTGTAACCACCACCCAGTGATGGTGCCATTTTGCTGACCTTCTTGGGTTGCTATGCTTTTGAAGGATTCTTAGTATATAGTTCTTAGCCACTCTCATCATGGGTTGCTTAAGCAATTGGATAGCGCCAATCGTTCTTAGGGGCGGATGATGTTTGGACACGTGAGAAGGTTTCAGGTGGCGTGAGACGGTGCTTTTCAGGTGGCGTCATAACAAAACAATTTTGCTGCTTCTCGGTTATGTGATATGTGCCTCTATACATGTCTATGCATGCCGAATTCGATGGTTGTTGCTTGTTGGTTGGTTGTTGGTTGGTTGTAAACAAGAAATAGGGCCGTTTTGTTGATACACCACCTTGAGAACTGGCTAAGGCCATGGTTTTAAACATCTGATATTTTTTCTCGGATTCACAAATAGTTGGTTGGTTGACTTCCCCTAATATTTTTCATGACGGGATGACATATTACAGTATGACCACCAACCGGATAAGCAACCAGATTTGTCATCATCCATCATCACTCTTCCCCCTTACTAACCCATTAATCATCAGTATTGATCACCATTAGTCACTACTAACCACTATTTATCACTATTAACCACCATTAATCATCACAAAGTGTTGGTTGTTGGTTGCTGGTTGCTTTATCATTGTTATTATTATGTTTAAGAACCACCATTAATCATCACAAAGTGTTGGTTGTTGGTTGCTGGTTGCTTTATCATTGTTATTATTATGTTTATTAACCACCATTAATCATCACAAAGTGTTGGTTGTTGGTTGCTGGTTGCTTTAGTATTGTTATTATTATGTTTATTAACCACCATTAATCATCACAAAGTGTTGGTTGTTGGTTGCTGGTTGCTTTATTATTGTTATTATTATGTTTATTAACCACCATTAATCATCACTATTATCCACTATCAATCATCACTATTCAGTTGTTTATTGTCATAATTAGATCATCCATATGATCGCTATTATTATCATCAATAGATCACTATTATCCCACTATCACCAATAGATTACCCACCATTGATCCATTAATCATCACTATTATCCACTATCAATCATCACTATTCAGTTGTTTATTATTATTATTATTATTATTATTAACAACCTATTAATCCACACTATGACCCACTATCAATCATCATTATCCACGCTATTATTAATTATTATTACCCACTATTATTCACCACTTAAATTGTTGTTTGTTGATAGCTTCTCCATGTCTGGACTCATGGTGCCAGGTCTTTGGGCCCTTGTCCTTGCGAGCGTTGGAGAACGATGAGTTGCGACGTACCCCGTGGGGGCGCGGGGTCGGTGGCCGCAGTGGCGTCAGTGGACGCATGGGTGGGTGATTTTCAGCATGTTTTATAAGGGTTCACTGTGGTTAAGAGGGGATAACAACCATTAAAATGGTTTTTAATCATGTTTTACAGGGGATTATAGTGTTTAGTGGTCAATGATAGGGGATAGCAACCAAGAACAATACTCAAACAACTACTAGTTGCTCCATCTTTCCATGATTTCCGGATTACTTATTAGTTGCTGTTCTTGGGTTTTTAATTGGTGCTACAGTCGGTGTATCCCTATCATTTGCAGGACCATGAATCGGGATGTAAAATGATGTCATAACCATGAATGCCATTTGGTGGTTTCTCAAACTAGGGGACCCGAAAAATGGATGGTGTCTTGCTGTAAATTGGTAATAAACTGGATGATTTGGGGTCGCCTGTTTTGAGAAACGCCCATTGAACGGTTAACTAATGGTCAATCTTCAATGATACATAATTATCTTAGCCATGTTAAGGTTGGTGGATCACTTTGGATAACCATGCTCAGCATCTCATAGGTCACCGTTGTCACCCTTTTCTTTGGTTCGGAGGCGCCTCATAACCGATGCACGATGGGGCGTCCCCAGGTTTGGTTGTTGAAAATTTGACCCCTGATTATTGTTTCTCCAAATGAATATGTGGATATCTAGAAATACGGGTACCTCCAAATCTTCCAGTCTACCAACCAACTTGTTTGGCCTGGGTGACATCCGATGACCAGTGCCCAAAGCATTTGTGCTCAGAAGGAGATACAGTAACATTATGGAATAAGAATTGCGTACCAGAGAGCCAGCTTTTTGCGATCTTATTGTGCTGTTGGGAAGTTTAATGTCGGTGGATCCGCAATCAAGTGGGACCGAATCACCACCACCTGTTGGACGCTCCAAAGCCAGCCCTCTTGGAAAGACTAAATCGCTGCGGGATGGATGGCTAGATGTACGAGTGATTCAGGCAAACTCAGCCCCGCAAGACATCATCACTGTATGCACAACCGCTATCCACAGGATTTAGGATTTGGATGGATTTGGGAAAGATATGTGCATAAAGTACACTGTGCACCCATATACATGCTCTGCTAGCTTTTTTTTGTACATAGAAGGTATACATCTGTTATTTATGATCTATTTGTTTCGATGAGATGTCTGACATACATGATTCACATATGTGTGTTTCTCAAAATAGGGGTGTATCGGTACCCATCCAGTTTATGATATTAATCATTTCTAGCAATAAACCAACTTTGGGGTTCCCAAACTGGCTTGAGAAACCTCCAAGCCTCACAGCCGCCAAGGCAAAGTGGAAGGCTATTTGCCCACAGCGGACGTGGCCTTCCTGGATGAAATCTTTAAAGTACCTCGATGCGCAGCGGAGCGTTGCAAGTTGGTTGCAGTTGGTTGCAGCTGGTTGGTTGGTTGGTTGGTTGGTTGGTTGGTTGGTTGGTTGGTTGGTTGGTTGGTTGGTTTGCGAAACATACAGCACTTTTGC
>VSDK01011679.1:21800-32642 GCA_009767595.1 Symbiodinium kawagutii | reverse complement strand
CTTCTAGGAAAACAAAACATGTTTCACTTCGATACTTGTACATGCAGGAACTTGTTTCATCTGGTTTGGTTTGTTTAAAGAAGGTCCTAGGTACTTTGAACCCTGCTGACGTTTTTACCAAGGATGTATCCAAAGATGTACTTTTTAGGCATTTGCCCACTTTAGGACTGTTCTAACTTCGTTTTTGGCCAAGTCGGTGATAACCCTTAACTTTAAGAGTTTTAAGGTGACTTCACTTTTGTCAAAACGACTAGTGTTGGTGAACCCTTGGTCACTTTTGCCACGGTAGTCACTTTCCGTTGAGAAGTTGGTGACTTGACTTTGTCGGCATGGACTTCAGAGAAGTGCTCATGCATACTTTGCTCAAATTCGTGCCGTTCGCACTTTGTCGCACTTTTGTCGCTTGGATTCACTGCACTTTTTCTACACACCGGAACCACGAATGTGGTAATCTGATGAACTTTGACTTCGTGAATCTAACTTTGACACCGGATTGAGCACAATTTTTTTTGTGCCTGGTATACTTTTGATCATTGTCCTTGACTTTGACTTGGTGATGGTTGGCTTGTTC
This sequence comes from Symbiodinium kawagutii, assembly GCA_009767595.1. Lineage (NCBI taxonomy): Eukaryota > Dinophyceae > Suessiales > Symbiodiniaceae > Symbiodinium > Symbiodinium kawagutii. Next base: position 32,071 of record VSDK01011679.1, on the reverse strand, counting down.
TTTCGACTTGTTCAACTTTATCACCTTTGTCGGCGTGCTGCCGGACTTCATGCTGATCCAAATGTCATTGCGACTTTGATCCCTCAGACCGACGAGGGTCGGCGAGAACTTTGGCGTCAGGTGACTCAGCCAACTTTGGATCGCTACTTTGCAGTGATCTACGGGAGCGACGAGGAACTTTTGAGCTACGCAGAAAAGCACAAGCTCACTTTATTCAATCTCGCCCCTGATCGAAGGATTGCAGAACTTCGCTACCTCATTGCTTTGATCACAAAGAACGAACTTTGGGATCTGCGTGAATACTACTTTGGGGTGGCTCCAGAGGGCAATCAACTTCTTGCTGAGTGCGTGGAGGCGCACTTTAGCTGGCTGACATCAGGCGAGGGAGACTTTGTGACAGGTAGAATCCCAGAGTTACCACCAAGGTCGAAACTTTGAGGTGTGATCAGTTTTTTCTTTCAGTCGTCAATGAACGACTATGGAGAAGAGTACTTTGGCGGTACAGCTGACAATCCACTTTACAATCGCTGGCTGAGGTCTCAGGACTTTATCCAGTATGTTTTGGATGGCCGCCAGGCTACACCTCGACTTTTGCCTGGTGTGACGTCAGAGTCACTTTTTCTGGGACTTGAATCCCAACTTTTACATCCGCCGGAAACTTTGGCGTACCGGTCGGTGAAGGTGCTTCGTCACCAGTTGGCAACTTTGCCACCTACTTTTTGTAGAACTACTTTTTGGATCTCACTTCCAGAGGGTTTGGCAACCCAACTTTTGAGGACTGGAAGACTTTTACATGGAGATCTTCACTTTTGTTTGCGTTACTTGCAACTTTGTTTGTGCCCACGGTCAGCGGTCTTACTTTGCACTTACTCGTACAGTATGCTGCATAACCGCACCGGCACTTTTGTTGACTCAGGCCATCAGCGGATAACACTTTTGGCGGTCAACTTTGAGTTGAGTTTACTTTCCTCCATGGTGGAGAACAACTCTCTCCATATATGGAATCGCCAGTTTTTGGACCACTTTATGGCAATAGGGTCCACACCTTTGACTCCGGTCACTTTGCCGCTCTCAGCACTTTCAGTTTGTGGAATAGCACAACTTGCGTGCTCTCACAACTTTTTGGCCCACCATTTGAACTTGTATCTGAACGCGAACTTTAATGAGCATCAGCGTCTTCCTCAGCAGATGCCACTTTTGACTCGCGTTGGCCACTTGATCGTGCGTAGAGATTTACTTTCGGAAATTTCCAACTATGATGGTTGGATTCCAAGGGACTTGATGAGACCTTTTCTCAGAGCCCGACTTTGAGTGCTCAGCTCACTTTGATGTCATAACACTTTTGGTTTTTTTCTTTTTTCTGTTCTGTTTGTGGCTGGTTTGCTTCAGAACTTTATGACATCAGTTGGCATTGCAACTTTTTCAGTTTGAATTCGTTTGACAACTTTTCGTTTGGAATTAGTTTGAGTTGAATTCGTTTGGAACTTTGCATAGATCGACACCTTGTCAGTTGCATGTCCAGTACACTTTTGCATTCAGTTTGGCATCGAGTTTTGTCACTTGCACTTTTTGTGAATGTTTGCAGTGACACGTTTTGCACTTCTGTCAACATGATACTTGGATTCACTTTCCATGGTACAGACTCATGTTGAACTTTGTACACTTTCCGTGATAGCATGATCCTTGCAACTTTGAACTTTGCATGGGACAGATTCATGCATCACACTTTGAATCCATTTACGTCACACTTTTGAATTCAGTATTGGCCACACTTTTCTTTCAAGAATGCACCACGATTGAACTTTTGAGGCCATCCAAACTTTCTTGCATGACTTTGCACTGTGGAATGGAAAAGAACTTTTCTGAGTCAGGATACAACTTTCCTGGAATGTTCCACTAGTAGTTTGAACTTTGAATTCATTGGTTGTGGACTAAAAGCAAGACTTTATAGTCCAAGGGGGCGTGCGAAACATACAGCACTTTTGCCCTGCGCGTACTCCGTACTTACTTTGCCTCTGTGCTACTTGCACTTTGGCTCAAGCGGCTCAAGTGCCTGGAGAGAAAAGACTTTGCCAGTTACTTCGGTGTGGCACGGTCTTAGGTTGTTAGTACTTTAGGGTACTTTGTAGCTTCGCAGGTTGGTTGGTTGGTTGGTTGGTTGGTTGGTTGGTTGGTTGGTTGGTTGGTTGCGTTGGGAGAGCATGCTACATGGTTGATGGCTATGATCATCCATTGAGGGAAGATTTGCTAGCCAATTCACCAACTTGAGCAAGTAGAGGTTGATCTCTCTGCTAACGAGCTCATCTTCCTAGCTGGCTCACTGGCATTGTTGGATGAATGATACTTCATCAGGTTTCACAATTCCAATGAAGATGAATTAATTCCACTTCCAACTGTGAACAGGTTACCGTGCTCAACTGGAAAACCTGTTCATCAACACATGCTCCAACTTGAACAAGTTTCACAGGTGTCGCCCATCAGTGCCAAAAGAGCTTCCCAAAAAATCATCAACACAACCAATGGTTCCCCCTGCTATCCCTGGGTATCCTACGGTACGCCCTTGGTATACCCTTGGTATCTCCCCTTAGTGTCTCCCCTGGGTGGGTATTATCCCCTGGGCCAAGGCCAATTCCTCCATCCTCAACGCCCTGCTGACGCTGCTCAACGAGCGGCGCTTCGACAACGGCGGAGAGAGGTGCCCGCTGCTCAGGTGAGTAGGGAACCATGAGGAAACCGGGATAGCAACGAGCCGGTACCAAGGGACACCAAGGGGATCCAGCGGGTTGGTAGGTGGGGAATTCCCTACTAATCATGGAGGAACCATTAGTCAATAAGCATAGTTGATAATGGGGGAACCAACAATTACTTGGTACTAATGGTATTTCTGGATCCTATCTAACCTTGGGTGGTGGTAATCGCACTGGTGAGGGCTATCGACAGTTCCTACTAATGGTTGGTAATAACTTTTTAGTTCTTACTGTGAACATTCGTGGTAGTAACTAACGGTCATTACTGGTGGTTGGTAGTACTAATGGTAATTAATTGCAATCAATTCATGTGGTTACTGGATTCTGAACAATAGTAAGAGGAATTGCAAGCCGATTTACTAATGGTTATTAGTAAAACTACCTGGGTTGGTACTAATAGTCATGGCAATGAATTACTGATGATTCCTAATGTCACTATTTTATGCTATTTTGGCATTTGGTGTTTCTCAAAATGGGGGGATACTTCCGATATTGATAATTTATCGTAAGAAGCCACCTCATATGTAGGGTTCCCTATTTTGAGAAACCACCATTTGTAGAAAACAACGTGATTATGGGAGCACCAGCCACTACCAACCATCCCTTGGTAAACGGCTCTGGTTGCTGTCATGTTTGGTACTGGTTGGTTCATTGTTGGTAGAAGTTGTTTGCTAGTTTCATTTACTTTGCTTCACATCGTCATGACCAATCCGTACCAGTCCTCTCGCAGTCCACGTCCAATATCTCACCAGCGATGGAAATGATATTGTTTGACATTCAACGCGCACCATTTTATGGAGATCATCTCAAGCCTTGATTGCATCCCCAGCAGCTTGTTCTTTCCTTGTTGCTACTTTTTTGTGGTGACTCTTACACTTCTGTTTGTCGCTGTTGTTCGTCCCTGTTGTTGCTGCTTTTCTTAGTGCGGCTGGTTGCATTTTCTGATTGTCCGCTGCTCGTTCTTGGCTGCCTGAGTTGCTACTTGCTGTTGCTGCTTGCTACTTGGCTTGCTGTTGGTTAGTCGCTTAGTTGGTTGGTTAGTCAGTTGGTTGGTTACCTTAGTTACTTACTTACTTGGTCAGTTGGTTAGTCAGTCACTTAGTCAGTTGGTTGCTGTTGTTGGCAGTTGGTTGGTTAGTCAGTTAATTGGTTAGTTAATTGGTTAGTTAGTTAGTCAGTTGGTTGGTCAGTTGGTTGGTGAGTTGTTTATTTGGTCACTTAGTTAGTCGATTAGTTGGTCACTTAGTTAGTTAGTTAGTTACTTACTTAGTTAGTTACTTAGTTCCTTAGTTACTTACTGAGTTAGTTGCCTAGTTAGTCAGTTGGTTAGTTGGTTCGTTGGTTCGTTGGCCGGACGCTGAACGACGTTGGTGGCTGCAGGATGGACGTGCCCCTCTGGTGCGCCGTGGCGGCCTCCAACGAGCTGCCCGAGAGCGATGAGTTGGACGCCCTCTTCGACCGGTCAAACGGCGGCGACATCACGGGTGAAGTTGGTGACCGGGTCAGCATGGTTAATAGTGACTGATGGTTGATGACCTATGATTAATGGCCAGTAATGGCTATTAATACTGGCTAGTAATGGTAATAGTGACCTAATAATGACCTATGTTAATAGGGTCAATAATGGTCACTAATGGCTATTAATGGTTACAAATGGCTACTAATATCATCTACGAAATGGCTATTAATGGTTGATCATGCTACTGAGGTTGATGATTAAGAATGACCTGATATGGATACTGGCTAATAATGGTTGCTAATGGCTACTAATGGAAGGTGGGATCATTTTTTGGGATGCTTTGCTGAATGGTTGATAATGGTTGATCATGCTACTAATGGCTACTAATGGATCTCTGCTGGTGTTTCTCAAAATAGGGGCACCCCCAAAACGGTTGGTTTATTACCTAAAATGGTTTGTAAAGGATGATTTGGGGGATCCCCTGTTTCTCAAAATAGGGGCACCTATCCATGGTTTACCATGATTAGCAGAGATCCATAAGTAGCATTATCAGGATGATTTTGAGAAACCACCATATTATATTGGTTGATAATGCTACTTATGGATCTCTGCTGGGAGCAAAACACCTGATGTACATTAGTCTGAAGCCTTTGTTGGTTCATAATGGCTACAAATGGCTACGCATGGCTACTAACGGCTACTTCCTACTAATGGCTACTAATGGCTATATCTATATTTGTATCTATATATCATTTTTGTTGGATGCTTTGCTGAATAGTTGATAGTGGTTACTATGGTTAATAACGGTGAGATCATAACGTTGAGATCATTCATGGTTACTAATGAGTAGCTTTGCTGAGGTTAATGGTCTAGAATGGTTGGCAATGGTTGATAATGCTACTAATGGCTACTAGTGGCTATATCTATATCTGTATCTCTACCAATATAGCTATGATATGCTTTTAGTGGATCCAATAATCAGTTAATAATGCTACTAGTGGCTACTAATGTATCTCTGAGTGGAGCTGGGCTTCAGTTGCGGATTGGTTGGGACTCAAAAGATTCAACCATTGGGTTGGTTGGGAAATGGCTATGGGTCAATATTGACCAACCAACTACTGGGGGATAATGACCAACCAATAATAAGGAAAACAATGGTTAATGATAGGGGAACCAGGGGTACAGCATTTTGACCCACTGCCAAATGATGAAACATCTATTGCTGTTAATTAGTCAAAGTATCCACTGATTCAAGGTAAGGTGTGCACGTACAGAGGTACAGAGGGTGAGCCGACATATGCATACTGTACATTTTATATTTGTATACATTTCATTTGATTGGGAAAATGATGCCCATCATCAGCAGTGAATGCACCGTGAGTGTTTGCAGCATGGAAGCTGTAGGCATCAGCTCACTATCCTCGTTGAGTTGCCAAAACCTTCATGATGGGTCAGGAATAATCTAAATGAAGATAAGTATGAACACACACTGTTGACCCTGTACGTGCACATATGGTATATATAAACATAAATGATATATATGTAATTATATTTATATGTACAGGGCCTATATATACATATATACTATACACACATAAACATATATATATACTATACACACATAAACATATATATATATACACATATTTATACAGGATACATGCACGCACAAATATACATATCTCTATTACATTCACTTCATATGTTAAATCTCTGGGAAGAAACGACGACATCCAACCCGTGTCTCTCCCATTGGACCCTGCCAATTTCGTCGCCACGGAGGTTCCTCTTACGCAGGCAGGTGCCACGGGTGTCCGATGACCTGGTGCCCGACTTCCTGCGAAGTTGCTTATCGCACCGCGGCCCGCGGCGTTTCACGAAAGGAAGTCATCAATGGTGATGGCAAATGGTGAAGAACTATAGGATTTTATATGGTTAACCTGGGATTCTTCAGTGGATTATTCATGTTTAATGATGTTATTCATTGTGATATGGTTAACCTGAGATTATTCAGTGGATTATTTATTGTTGACAAAATTTGTTCATGCTGATATCAAGTAATTCGTCACTTTTGCATGCCAAAGTGTTCACGGTTTCCGACTCGAGATCACTGATATTGGTGATTTTGGTAGTTTGGCTCATCGGAGATGGGCGAAATTGTGATTCGACTAGGAGTGAGTTCTTCTTGATTTGCAGTCGAAGGTTCCAGGGCTGTCAGATTTAAATTTCCCTGCGAGCCTTTCATTTTTTGGGGTATTTGGTGATTTGACTAATTATGTTTATGGTCCTTTGCAATTTGCAATCTTCGAATATCACCTAAATACACCTAAACACTGTGGGTCATCGATCATATCGATTACTGGTTGCTCATGGTTGATTCAGAATTTGCTCACTGTTTAGTTCAAGTTTGTCTAAGCACCAAGTTCTGCGCGCCCAAGGTTCTTTGGACCATGCTGCAAGTGAGGAGTCCAACGTTGACTCCGAAGATGAGGATGAGCCGATGCTCTCAGCAACGTGGACGAATTGGTTGCCACTTTCTTGATGTTGACCCATTCATATGAAGTCTGATGTATATGTATCTATTTACCATCTATCTATTTGTCTATCTATCTCTATCGCTTTCTCTATCTCTAAGTCTATCTATGTTATATCTATATCTACAATATCTATATCTGTATAAACATACCTATATCTATATCCTTATCTACATCCATATCTCTATCTATCTCTATATCTATCTCTATATCTATCTCTATATCCATATCCATATCCATATCTTTCTCCATATCTACATCTATCTCAATATCTGCATCTGTATCTTTACATATGTATGTATATATATTGTGCATATGTCTATTCACTGTAGGATATTTGCACACATACATAATGTATTGTCAGATAATGTCAGATCAGTCTATGTTAACCTTAGATATTTTTGAAGATGCATATCCATTTACTCTCATCCTTCTCCTTTGTGGATTGCGGCTCCATGTCCTAGCCTATTTAATCATGTGCATCATGGTTTCTTCAGGATTCGCTCCCATATATGTAGATCCTTCGCCGTGGCGGGAAAGGGGCTCAATCGGCAACGATTCCATGTTTGGATCAGTTGGGTCAGGGTCAGGTCTATTCAAAATGGTGGTTTCTCAAAGTAGGGGACCTCCCAAATCATCCAATGGTAGTCATTTCTCGCAATAAATCAAGCATACCTTGGGGGGGTTCCCTATTTTAAGAACCCCCAAAATGGCGCTCCAAAGCGACAAGTGATAGATGATTCACCATAAATCAACCATAACTTGGGGGGTTCCCAACTTTGAGCCACCCAACTGGCGCTCCATGGCGCCACGGATCGTCACTTCACCCGGGATCACGCTGCCGACCCCTGACCTCTCAGGTGCTGGACTCCATTGAAGCTCAAAACCTGGCGAAAGAGACCAGCTTTCCGGAACGTCTGCTGTCGTTGGTGGTGAGTTTGAGGGCTTATCTTCGAGATGAGACTTGGCAGATCGACAGGGAGGGAGTACATATTTAATATGTACTTGGTAGATCGAGAAGCTGCTGAAGAGCTGGACCAAGTCAGGCAGGGAGCGCTTCTGTTGTTTGCTTGTGAAAATTCGGCACCCGAAGTCTTTGGGGTTTTTGGGGGTTCTCAAAGTCCAAAGGGTGCTGCCCTGAAGCTGTTTTTGTTCGGTCAAGTCGGAGTGATCGATTTTTTTTTGGCAAACCTGCCAAGAGCCAAAAAGCAAAGTCCTGGCAGATTTGTTTCTCGGCAGCTTTTGCCCGAGAAACTCATGAAGAATCACTGTACTTTTAGACAACAATGAAACAAATGGTCACAAGCATTCACAAGCTGTTTGCGAGGGTGACAACCTTCCATGATGATCTATGATGATCAGCGTGCTAGGCTGTGCTAGGCCACGTGATGTTCCAATGGTATCAAGGCCTCCAACCCAACACTCACTTTCTGACACCCACTGGTTACCCACCAGAAACTGGCCAAGATCTCCGCTGTTCAAACTTGGGGCATGGCATCTCCCTGGATTTGTTGGTCATCCTGCAATTCATTGCACATGTACAGTATATAATAAAACCTAGCATGTTTGGTTGATCATTAGCTGATTGATTTATGGTTCATTGGTGGTAAATCAATAGCTCACTAGTCCCAACACACATGATGTATGGGATCACGACATGAGGGGATCTGTGGTGATGTTCTCCCCGCAATGGAATGATTGCAGGAGTTCAATTGCCCCTTCTACCCGAATCCCCGCAAAATCAGGACGCGTTTGATGCTTATCCAAGGGTACCAGGGTTTCCACCAGCCAACCTCCAAAGCCTGGGGCTTTGAATGCTCTGAATTTCATGGCTCGGTCCACAAAATGGGCTCCAAATATCTGGACCAAGATCATCAGCTGCAGTCCACCTAGGACAGTTGGCGATCCGTCAGCATCAGTGATTAAAAGAACCCAGCTGTTCTTGGATTCTTTGACAGGCTTTACAATTCCACCACCAGTTTCGTAGAGATTTATGAGGAAACCCATTGTAGGAATAGTGTACTTGGCGAGCAACCAGTAGAACCCACTTGCAAGCAGATGTTTGACACTGCTCAGTGCGAAATGAAGGTTGATGGCGGGTTGTGATTGGTGAGTTCTGAATACGCACATTCCTGAATTTTGGACCGTCTACACCTGTATAGGTGTGGGTCGGTGATCGCTTCTGACCTCAAACGCATTTTCGCATACGAAGCTTGAAAACAATACAATTGTTGGGGTCGCAAGTGATCAGGGGCTGCTAAAATGCTGGCAGGGTCGTACAAAAACACGTGTGACGCACGTCGCTTGTGACCGTCAAACTCTGTTCGAGAGGTCTAATATAATTTTTGTGTTGCAGGTGCAAGGAATTATGAGCCTGTGTGTTCTGTGTGGCGTGATGCTCTGGATGCATGAGGTGCGTTCTGTGTGGCCGGTGTTGAATTTTGGAGGAGTTTGTCGGGGCTGGACAAAGGCTTGCGCTATATGAGCCTCTCTATCTCTATAATCCCTTCCCCCTAATACAAAATACCCCTCACTCCCTCCAAAATGATAAACACGGTGAGCTATTTCATTAGGGAGTATTTAGTTAGGGTCCCAGAGGGCAGAACTTTGATAAATGATTGGATTCCGTTTCAAAAAAGAGATATTGCCAAAGATTTGAATTCGAAACTTGCCCCTAAAAATCAAGACCAATTCCACGAGAATAGTCAATAATAGAACATAGTGCTTTCAAAGATTTATTGATTTCGTTTCCAAATTCAATATAAAATATCAGTGCTGGAAATTGGATTTCAAAGCTTACCCGATTGAGATTCCAAGAGAATGAAAACAAACATATTTCAAAACTTGATTAAATTCCTTTTTAAATTCTAGTTGAAATATTGCCAAGAATTCGACTTCGAAGCTGAAACCCTGAAATTCAATTAAAGTTCCGTAATCATGAAACAAGACATTTTTGATTTGAAAAATTGGTTAGATTCCTGAATTCCTCATTAAACTCGATTTAAAGTATTGCTGAACATTGGATTTCGAAGCATACCTGATAATCAATTGAATTCCATTGCAAAAATGATCTCAAAGAGGACCTTAACAATAGATTTTCAGGATCGCGCTATTTTTACTACTGGGGGTAGAAACCATTCTGGAATGAATGAGTTTTCCTCGGAATTGTAATTGCCGCAATGAAAAGCGTTTTTTGAAGATCAAACTGGAATTCCACTCCTATTTTTATTGTTTGGAGGGTTTTTAGTAATAGGGAGGACGGTTACATTATCAATAAAAAATGAATGGAATGAAATAAATCAATCTAAACATATCACCATCATCACCATCATCATCATCATCATCATCGTCATTGTCATCGTCATCGTCATCGTCATCATCGTCATCATCATCATCATCATCATCATCATCATCATCATGATCATCATCATCATCATCATCATCATCGTCATCATCATCATCATCATCATCATCATCATCATCATCATCATCATCATCATCATCATCATCATCATCATCATCATCATCATC
>VSDK01011679.1:0-21693 GCA_009767595.1 Symbiodinium kawagutii | reverse complement strand
TCATCGTCATCGTCATCGTCATCGTCATCGTCACCGTCATCATCATCATCATCATCATCATCATCATCATCATCATCATCAGGCATTGTTGCTTGTTATTCACCAATATCAACCATTATTAACCATTGCAAAGCAACATGGCTTAGGTCAAACCCAATACCCCCGGCTCCCCTATCATTAACCATTGTTATTGTTGATGATCATCCCCCATTAGTTGCTTGGTTAGTATTGCCCCATAACCACTTATATTTGATATACATATATATATATATCTCTTTATATCCCCTTTAATGGCTACTTATTATACCCTATCATTAACCATTAACCAGCTAGTCAGGCGCAGCCAGGTTGGTTGCCCCAGCTCGCCACCTGCTCCACCTCCGACGGCCCCGAGGAAGCGGAGCCGCCGGTGCAGCTCTCGGACCGTCGTCTGGGCAAAGCGGTGCGCCTGCTGCGGCTCAGCGCCTCCCTGTGCGGCGCCAGCGAGGTGTGCGAGTTGGACGCTGGGCGCGCCATGGGCCCCGTTGTGGGGCCTCCTTAAATGCTAGGGTATTGCTTTGAGCCTCCAAAATATGGCTTAGAACCTGTGAAAAAAAGGAATATATGAATACAAGAAAAAGAGTTTCTATCCATAGATTCGCGTTTTTAGACCCACATCATCTAGTGCTTCAACCTGTTTTGGTGCACTTTCCTGGGCCGTTTTCGCTCCCCGCAGTCCTGGGACCGTCCCAGCTGTGGACGTAGCCTAGGACCTGCTGCTGCTGCAACACATGTGCTGGGACAAGGAACCCTCACAGGCCACGGAGGTCCGAGTGTGGCTGCTAGACCGCATGCGGCGCATCGCTGAGGACGGCGGCTGTGCGGGTCAAACAGTGGTGCGATTGATGGCTGATTTATTTGCAACAGGGGTTGATGAGCCAGGGATGAGGGTCAAACTGTGGTTTAGTTGTAACTTCATTTACTTGCAATAGGGGTTGATGATGCTGAAATTGATGGCTGATTATGGCTAATGTAAAGAATGTGAATCGATATTTAATCTATTTGATTGAAAAGAGTTCATGGGTAGTTGATGAGGAAGCCGCCATTTATGCGCTGATATGAACCCAATTTCTTGTGTTTCTGCTAACGTTGGCGATTGTGGGTCAGTTGGGCCCCTGTATCCCCTGACTAGCTGCTAGGTACTGCAAGCTCTTGGGAAACCCATGGCGGACTTGGGATGGCACAGCTCGCAATAACAGTTGGGGTCCTCAGCTCGCCGCAGGAAGATGACGACGACAATGACCTGGTGGACAAGATCAAGTGACTGGGCTGAAGTTCTCAACCGGAAAAAGCAGCAAGAAAGTCTAATGCTTTTGGCCATCAACCATCCGTCATCATTCAAGTCTCGCATCATCAATGCTGGTGAAGGTAATCATGAATGGTGGTTGACTTAACTGTTGGTACATCAATGGTGATAACTTAACCATTGGTGTAAGTTCACTTACACCATGACTGTAATTACGAGCAATTTAGTGGTTCACTGGACAACAACTGTGATACAACAATTACTTCACAACAATAGTCATTAAATTAGCCAATTGGTACACTGATTGTTGCTAGTCGCTATTAAATGGCCACTATCAGCCAAGCCTGATTCACCATTAGCTGGTTGAAGCCACTATTAATCACCATAATAGCTACTATTAACAATTGCAAACCATTGTTAAGCCTTATTGGTCAACATTATCAGCCACTGTCAACCATTATTAACCATTACTAACCAATTATAACTACTAACAATGAGCAGCCGTTTACCACTTTTAAACATTATTAACCATTACTAACCAGTACTAGTATTAACCATATTACTACTACTATTAACCATTACTAACCAGTACTCTTAACAAACTGGTTGTCGTGTGTTGTTGTTGCGAGTTGTAGCTGTTGAGTTTTTCGAAGCCAGTGCCCCTGTCCTTGGGACAGCAACTCTCGTGGCCCGGGCATCACGGGGCTGATTGGTGATGAATGATGGTTAGTAGTGGTTAATGCGGGTAGATGAGGGTTGATAGTGATAGTGGTGAATGATGGATAATGATGTCAATTGATTGCTAATGATCAATTATGGTTTTGAATGGTTAATAGCATTCATAACTGGTATCATCAGGGATACATTTTGATGAGTCATAGTCGAGTTGAATTAGTGGTTGATAGTAGCTGTTAACTTTCAGTTGATACCATTATAGCTATAGTTGATGGTCATGGACCAATGATTGTGATAGTTGTTAAATGATGCTTTGCACATCTTTGTGACATGTTTGACGCAAGTGGTGGTTGATAGTGGTAAGTCACAGTTATATCTTCACAGTTAGACTTGATGAAAGATTGCAGCTCAGGAAGACAGATGTGGTCTGAGCAAGCGTTTTTATTTATAGATAAGCATGTACTGGGTCAGTATGCAACTTTGCATTTCGAACCACACCTAGTTGGGCACGACATGGGGAGGATTCCAGCAAAGTGTTTGTTTTTAAGTCTCATAGAATTGAAACTATACACCCCAGAAGACTGAAGAAAGCAGAGAATCAAACATCGTCAGAAGACTGAAAACGTTTCAATATTGCTATAATATGTACCGGATATAAGGAATGAGAGCGCTGTTCATTTTGCCTGGCTGAAATGTTTGACCATGTTTGACCCATATGTACTTGCAGTGTGATCCATTGCTGGCAAGACGAACCCCGGTGTGTGCTCCCTTTGAAACAAACGTGGAAGTAAAACATGCCCGGCCTCGAGGAAACAAAGTCTCCTGCGAAAGGGTTCGACCATTGACTTCCATGTATGTTCCACAAAGATCCAAGGAGATGTAAGATGCGATTCAACGGTTTTATTGTGCTGTCATGAGCCTTCATAATCTCCATATTGATCATATTGCAATCCCTAAGCCAAGATTGAACTAATCTGCTCAGTGCAGCGCTGGCATTTTACTATTGCCAATCGTAGTCGCTTTGACGTGAATAGATACAGAGAGGTATAGATATGATGGTTTCGTATCATGTGTACTGTTTACCAGTTGTGCTGTATCCCGCATATCGTATCAAGCATCATCATGAATGATAAACATGATATCATATGATATCATATCAAATATATTTTATCAAACATAACATGCCATCCACTATATCAGAATCTATCACATATCATGTCTATACATTTAGCGTGGATATTTTTGCAGCGTATGCTATATGTATACAGGCTTTTTTGGTTGTAAACTATGAATGAGTTCTCATCAATTAAACGCTGTTACATAATCCCTGTTGATATCTATAGTTCTAAATCATGTTCCACTACCATCCATTGACCACCATGAACCCACGGAACTTTCCTGCATATGTAGTCACATAGATCTTGTGAAACGATCCAGATTTTCTTTGGATACAAAGAAATATAATCATCATCATCATCACCATTTTACCAATTTCTATAATCACAATAGCAACGCTTTCTACTTCATAACTCACAAATCAAAAGCATCGCTTTTTGTAAATCCTCTTCCCAACCCTGGTTGATCTCCAGGTCCACGGGTAACCAAGGGCAACTAACCAACGAGTTGCCAACCACCGTGCAGCCCAGGTTCCTGCTCAACGGAGCCAAGCTTCGGCTGCGTCGAAAGCCGCGGAGCTCGGGGCCCATTGCGATGGCTCAGAAGGATGGCACGTGCCCGGCGCGGGCAACGGTGATGCGTGCTGGGTGAGGGTGAAGTGGTGGTGATTTCATGGGGTTATGGGTGGTTTATGGATTTTTGAATGGATGGCTTATAGATGGTTAATAGATGGTTTATGGATGGTTGATAGATGGTTTATAGATGATTGATGATTTGTGCACGGTCTATGCTGGTTAATGGATGTTTGACTGATGGTGAATTGATGGTTGGTTGAGTTTTAATTCTCCGTAAGCATTTTTTGTAGTGGTTTACGATTAATGAACAGTTCATAATTCCAATCATTTAGGATCATGGCAGATCCAGCCGGTAAGACTGCAGCTTCGCGGGGTCAAAAGAAGTTGGGCTTCCACCACCATCATCTGGGCAGTTGCTCCAGACGCTGAGTTTTCAGTGATTGGAATGCTCGGCGTCCAGCAGAAGATCCCAGGCAACTTGGTGAGGAATGGTTTTGGCTCGATAGAGGGTAACCACTGTTATTAACAATTCATTACCCATTGCTAATCATCATTAACCAAGAATGGTGGCTACAGGAAGCGTACACAGGAACCGAGTTGTAAATGGTGTCTATGAATTCTGTCAGGTGGTGGGGGTGAAGTAGAACCAGACAACTCGATGGAGGTGTTGATCGTTGTTGAACATCACCAATTATCAATAGGTAAGCCACCACTAATGGTTGGGTTTTGACCCCGCAGCCGGCTCACCAGAGTGTAAGTAACGACTATATAGTTCTAACTATGAAGTTTATCCATCAGATTGATCAAGAGCAACCACTAGCTTTAACTATGAAGTCTATCCATGAGTCTATCCTTCAGATTGATCACTTCTGTCGACACCAGCTTTGAGTCGTCCCTCCCAGCTCGCCCTGTGAAGGACATCCCATCCATGCGACAAGTCCTGGAAGATGCCGTGCGCTCACGTCTGGCGCGCCTGGAACATTTGCGCAGCATCCTTCAGGAGCCAACTGGGAGCCATCTTCAGGGCATTGTTGAGCTATTGGTACCCAATTTTCTAATATTTGTAATAGGGTAACTTACATGGGGGAAGTTAAGTTATTAGCAACATTTTTTTAAGATTTTTGTGGTATTCGTACATGGTTGCAGGGGTTACAGATTGGTGGGATATAATATAACCATGGTTATAGGGTGGAGTATAGGGGTAAGGTGGTTTCGGACCCACCTGAGTAAGTGGGTACTAACCATGGGGTTATAACCTACCTTATAGGGTAGTTAATAGGTGCCTGTAGCTTCTGGTTTCTTTTGGTGGATTCACAAGCCTCCGTTAATGTTGATGCCAGGTAGACCTGTCCAACAAGGGGAAACCCCACGAACGATCCTAACATATCCTAGAGGTCCTAACGAAGTTGCTTGGTGAGCGGTGGAACCCTTGGAACCTGGTGGAATCCCTGGTGGAAACCCCTGCAGCCCCCGGATGAACGAAGCGTTACCGCTGCACGACAAGGACCACTCGTCGCCGCGGCTGTTCTGGTTGGAAAAATCCGAGATCTTGGAGGCAGAGGATGCCTTGATCCCATCTGCCAAGGAAGGTGCCACTGATGAAAATCGCTTCAGGCTGACAGCTGGGGATGGGTCAATATTAACCAACCAATAATGGTGGGTTCACGATGGGGGAACCAGGGGTGGTTTTGATCCACAGCCAACTGACTGGTGGTAGTTGGTGGTAGAAGGCAATAAAGCTTAGAAGTTACCAAGCAGTTTAGGTAGTGCAATTTCTGGAAATGCACTTAGTAAGGGCCCTATTGTGGGAATTCATGATCTCTTCTCAGTGGCGAATGGTGGCTTTGCCAACATAGTACTCGTACCCAACTACACGACCTTGGGAACTCAGCTGCTACACTAAGGAAGTCGCAATCCGTCATGTTATGGAGTTGGTTTGAAGTAAGAAACTGCCAGAGCCAACAAGTACTGGGTAGTGGAAGATCCAGCACAAGCTATGTGTCTGGAGTCACCAGCTGAAGATTGATTAATCATGCTTGTTGTTGGGCACGGCTGCCAGATGCGTCAAAAACTAGCTGGTGGTTTTCAGCACCTTTTTATTTTCCCTAGTAGTACGAAATGGTTGGTTGGCTGACTGATATTTTTCATAGGGGTTGAACTCACCAACCAGATAAGATGGTTATTTCAAAAGAGAGCCATTATCGGGAAGGTTTTTTTGAGCTACAGTCACATCCTGTTTGATGGTGTACGCTGTACGGGGATGAACTCAGGTGGCGATTCACCTTGGCCAAAGTTGATCAAGCAGGTCATCATCAATCAACATGTGGGGGTGTCTTAAAATGGAGGCCCCAAAAATGGGTGGTTTACGGTAAATGGTTGAAACTGGATGATTTGGGGGGGTCTCCTATTTTGAGAACCCCCCCATATCTCAGTACCTTCCTGGGATCAGCAACCATCCATGAGCACAATTCATCATCCATTCAGGGCAAGGGAGAACACTCACCACTCTTAGCAATCATTCATAATTCATTTGGCAGTGGGTCAACACCCCGTACCCCTGGTTCCCCTATCATTAAGCATTGTTTTCCCTATTATTGTTGGTTATTAACCCTCATTATTGGTAGGTCAATCTTGACCCATAGCCATTTGTGAAGCCTTTGCGGGTTTCTGTCGTTTCAGATGCTTCGCCTTTTTAAAGATACCTTTTGTTGGCAATTGTCGGCTCTAGTGGCTCCATAGGGGGTCCGGACTTGGGATTACTGCAATTCTTGAAAGCCCCAAGCAATCAGTAGAACCCATTGTCAAGAGGTTGGTATTCTAGCTCGGTGGTTCTCTCATGTTATCTCCTACTTTTTGCATTTTTTGAGCCACTACCATTTTGAACGAGCATAACTAGCATAACTCAAAACTCTCACCATCAAACATATCACTAGATATCATTATGAACCATCATCCAACATCACTATTATCACCGGTGATAAAGCCCATAATTCATTAGAAAATCTAGGCTTTGGAAACCACCATCGCCAGCCCTGGTAGTGCCTGAGGTGTCGCTCGGTGCTTTGGGGCGTTCTTCTACTAATGTGATCACCATACCTAATCACCAAAGTGAATCACCATAGTTAATCACCACATAGTTACTGTAATCACCATAGTTAATGAAATCCCAATTCATGATAGTGATTCACCATAGTTAATCACATCCCACTTGATAATGGTGATCAGTGATCAGTCATCCCTAATTTCTTGGTAATCTACTGCTGGTGAACCATTTAATGCACATCCTATTGTGATCAGATCGCAGTGTATCTGGAGAGGTTTTCTTGTTGGTTGCTAGTGCCCGACACGAAACATTCGCTGTTGGGATCAATAGCTTCGGACATTACTCACTATTTTCACCTCCATTTACTATTATCAATCTATGAGCCAATTCTGGCACCATTAAGCAGTGTTACAAATCATTGATTATGAATAATGGCGATTAGTTACTTTGAATACTAGTATCAACCAACCAGTGATCAACAATCACAGTAGTTCTCCATTTATCACTAGTGATTACTTTTGGAAATAATTGATAACAGGTGATTAATATTTACCGCTAGTGATTGCCAGATTAGTATCATCATAGTTCCTTGTTGATCACTGTAGTGACTATTATGAGCCAATTGAGTTAATCACCTATGAACAGAAGCCACTAGATTAATCACCATAGTCAATCACCATAGTGATTAATCATCATTGTTATCAAGAATCACCATAGTCAATCACTAGCTCTTGTTACATGATACCTATGACCATGCAATTGAGTTCATCAGTGACTAATAGTGAATCATGACAATACAATCATCACTGTCAATACATTTTTTCGATTAGATCACTATTAATCATCAATAATCAACAATCACCATCATGAACCACTTGGTTAGAATATCAGGGTGCACCAGATTACGTAAAATTATTGTTTTTGAACCACATTGCTACAAACCAATAGCTAGATGAACCTTCAATTTCAATAACTAGTTCACCAATTGAACCACAATTCCTACACTATGACGAACCATCATGAACCAGTTAATCACCATTATGAACTAGTTATTCCTACACTGAACCATAATGAACCATTATGAACCAGTTATTTTTCATTACGAACCAATTATTACCATTATTAATCATCAATAATCAATAATCAATAATGACCTGTAAATCAGTGGTTCCTAATAGTGGTTCCTATTAATGGTTCGTAATAGTTCGTAATGGTTCACTATTAATTAATAATGACAAACTAATATTTACGAACCATGAATCACTGATATGTACTATTGTTACCAATATTAATCATCAAGAATCAATAATCACTACTACGAACCAGTTATTTTTCATTACAAACCAGTTATTTTTCATTATTAATCATCAATAATCAATAATCAATCATCACTATGAACCAGTCAATCACCATTATCAACCACTATTAATTACCGTTATTAATCATCAATAATCAACAATCACCATCATGACCAGTTAATTTTTCTAATAATCACCATTATCAATTACTATTACGAACCAATTTGTAACTCACCTCAGCACCTGACCCATGAACCGAACCGAGCCGCGCTCGCAGGTGTTGAGAAGGCTGCGCTGATCTTGAAGGACGTCTTAGAGCTGCAAGCAGCACTGGAGCTTCCTCCCACGGCACGAGACATGTGCTTAGATCCTTGGGACCCACGGGGACCCAGCGGGGGTTAGTTCCCTGGGATATGGCAAGTAGCTGGTTGATAATAGGGGATGATAACTAACAATAATAGGGGATATATATATATATATATATACAGGGACATATGGGTCAAGCAATGAACCAACCAATAATGGGGAGACTAACCAACAATAATAGGGAAAACAATGAGTAATGACAGGGGAACCAGGGGTACAGGGTTTTGACCCACAGCCATATAGGGACATATGGGGATCTATGGCAGCTTAGTTTATTTTAGCTTCTTGGGATATGGGCTGGTTACTAATAGGGTCTAATAGGGGATGATAACTAACAATAATAGGGGATATACCAGCTATATATGGCTACGGGTCAATATTTACCATTCACAAAAATGGGATAACAACCAACAGTGATAGGGAAAAGCCTGGTTAGAAACCCTATAAGCCTATAAGGTAGATAGAACCAGCTTCTAACCAGCTTGTTAAATGCTTATAAACCTTATAATGTGGATATAACCAGGCCAGGTCCAGGTTCCTCAACTTTCACCGCCGCTCGCAATGTCGCCTGATGACTCTGCTGCTTAGTTTTCTTTTGATCTGTCGTTGGCCTTCCCGGCTTCTCCAACTCCTCTTTCTCCTTTAGGTTGGAACCAACCCGCTATTTCCTCAAGATGGAGCCATGGAAGGTGATATTCCTCGCCCCCCACTTGCCGTTGTTGAGGACCTCAGGGCCATATTTGGGACCGATATGTCCCAACGGAGGAGGCACGTTGCGTGCTGACACCGGAGGCCACAGCCACACTTGCGGTTTCGCCCCGGTGAAATGCACATTTTGTTGATCCCATGTCCCAAGTGACCTCCACAGCCGCCGTTTTACCGACCGTACCTTCTGACACGTCCCAGGCCACAAGACTTTGTAAAACACAACATTTTGCGCATTTTCTGCCTGCAAATTTCGCACATCTGTGTAACTATCTCTCTGATTTGACCAACTGACTAAGTGCAGTAATTTTCAATATGTCGGACGTTTGGGCATCCAAGCTTCCTACGGTTTGTTTTAGGACAACTATATAATATGCATATGAGAAAAGGTCTGACCAAGGAACATAATAAAAATGGAATAAGAATAAAACCCGCAAAAACGAAGGCGTCCCTTTGTAACAAAGGCAAAATGTGTCATGAAAACCCTGCAAAACGAAGGCGTCCCTTTGCATCGAAGGCAAATATCATATTCCATTTTGGCTCTATTTCATTTTAGCGGTCACTGATATCAATATTCTTAAAGATAAACACCACCTGTCGTACAATATGCATGTAACATACCACAGTGTATGGTCTCTAGGACTGATCGATCACATTTGAAACGTGTATGCTGCAACCCTGACGTTTGTCCGCCCTTGACTGAGAACATTTCCCAACGCTCAAATTCCTGCGCATGGCCATTGATTTTAAGCTTCTGAGTTATCAAACCATAAACCTTAAACCCTAAAACCCTATTACCCAAACCGTAAAACCAAAACCCTAAAACCCTAAAACTAAAACCGTAAAACCCTAAACCATAAATCACTGCGTATTGCCAGTGTTTTTGCAATTTCTCCGAGCCATCTTGACCTTGCACAACATCATCCATTGCAGTGCCGCTTTATGGGGGTGGGCGAACGTCCGGGTTGGGGCGAACGTGTAAAACATGTTGCAATCTTTATCAAACCCGTTATCAGAACCATTTTTATATCTGTCTATTCTCACGGCACACAATGCTGTTTGCAAATATATTTATATTATATATTATATATGTTGATATTTGCGTATTTGTGCAATGCAGAACAGTATCAAATCGCAAAAACAAGTAAATCAGTCAATACATGAGTCAAGACATAGTCGAATAAAGAAATGAACAACGAACCTGCGTATATTTGTATATATATTTATTTTCATGTGTGTGTATGTATACTTTGATTAATACATCAAAACATACTTTTTATTTCATATACGAAATCCGTAAATGAAAACATATTTCTACTTTCAAAACGTTTTCATATTGTGCGCTAGCGAGGCCGAGCAGCGCGGTCGACTAAGGGATGTGAGTTGCACCTTGTGGCAATCAAAAGGCGACCTTGAACGCAGTCCCCCATTGGATTTTTCCGACGGTTTGAATCCAGCGGTCTGGCGGCACAGCTGGACTTAAAGCTCCTATCACAAGGCCCTGCCCTACCATTTCCTCATTTTTCTTCGCAAGGTATTTGAATCTGAAGGTGTAGTGATGATCCCCTAGTCCTCCACGTTGAAGAGCTGCACCCAGGATACATTGATTCCCTCATAATTATCTCCTTTGGTCATCGGGGCCGACAAGATGTTGCAACCATTTGGAGGTAGTTTGGGCAAATCCCAACCCCAGGGTTATTGCTGCTGGTTGACATGCCAAGGATGCCTTGTTGGATGACATGAACGACAGCGACAGGGACCAGAGCATGGCTGCCCTGAACAAAGCCGCGCGAGTACCAAGTTTCCCAATGGTTTAAGTGAGCGTCACGAGCACCAACCGCTACAACTGATGGTGACTTCATGGATCTTCATGGTGAATTATTGGTTCATATAGGGGATGATGACCAGGCATAGCCAATAGGAACCGCATCAATCGGTTCATTTGGGTTACCGTAGCCAATAATGGCTACGGCAATGATGGTGGATATTCGTTGATAAGATTGGGGAATAACGGTTGGTCAGCTGTTAGTCAGTTGTTAGCCTGTCCTATCCGTAGGAATCCAATGGAACACAATCTTGTACCAGCCTGGATTGGACAGATTTAGTAACGCATGAAAACTGCGCCGCAACTGTTGCTGGTTCGCTTGCTGGGCAATAGACTCAGCACGGGACCAGAGGGTGCGAATCAGAGGATTCTGCGGACTTTCGGTGACAGGCCGAGAAAAAAATTGCCAGGTCCAGCATGTGAACTGTTTGCAGTATTCAAAGATTTGGATGGTTAGGTGTAGGGGTTCTACGAATAGGTTTGTAGATGTTCATCCCATTATTGTTGGATTTACTTCCTGCCTCACGAGATGACACATGTACCAAAGTCATATCTGCCAAAATCGGGCACCTCAAGTATTATATAGGTTTTGAGTTCCTAAAAGTTTTGTTCACTCCTGTGCTGAGTGAAGTTGTTGGAAACCAAGCAACTGTACCCACAACTCACGGTTTCAAAAGTTTGTTTTCTTTACTCACCAGCCGAATGATTGTCGTGCACCATAGCTGCTTGTGTGTTGGTGAAACCGGTCTCGGTCACAGACCCTCAAAATACGAACACGATCAAACAACTTTTTGCACTTAATCTTGGTAATATTGAGCTCTATTAGCTGAATGAGGGTTGCAGCAGGAACCATTTTCAACTGGTCATAGGGCCTGATTCTCAGCTGGATTCGTTGCAACAAAGGTGTCGCTGCCAGTTGTTGTGGACCTTCACCTTCCAAGTGTTACCACCAATTGGATCCTCGCAAAGCTCCAAAATGAATGTGTTTAGAGTGTTTTTGGTGACTCACCGCCTAAAAATGGTTTTGGGGGACTCATCGCCCAAACACATTGAGTTTTCATTGACCCATTACTAGTGGTGGTTGACCAAACTATTGAAGGCTAGGGGCCGGGATAGGAAATCATCACCTGGCAGCCTCAACCAGTTGGGTTCTCCAAACTGATCCCTGGTGCACCCAGGGATCAGGCGACTCTCGCCATTCCGGATCCGGAAAGGGAGACGGAGATGGTGGTTTCTTGATATTGGGAAGCCCAAAGTTATGGTTGGTTAATGTTGGTTTAGTACTATAAATTGTTGTAATGTGATGATACTAGATGATTCAGGGGTTTTAAGAAACTATGTATCGACCGAAGCAGCTATGATTGTTAACCAGTATTGGCTGCTCTATGGTGAATTATGGATCTCCCATTATAGTCCTAGTTATTGCTGAGTTCTATCCAATTAGTATTAATACGTATCAATTTGATTCAATTTGTGGACAGTCCTCAACTTGATGTTGCTAATCTTCTCAAATGATTGTTGATATTGGTTGGTACATTCCCTATCATCGTTGGCAATTATTGGGTATTGACCGGTCTTCAGCAACTTATGAAGCACTACAGCTGCTGATTTCTGGCATCTCCTGGCCATTATACTCCCCATTATTGTATAAACATTCTCCATTTGATACTGGAACTGTTCCGTATTGTTCGTTGATTATCACCCTCTATTTTTGTTGGTCATTGTTTGTATATTCCCTATTATTGTTGGTCATTGTTGGTTATATTGTAAATTTTGTAATATCCAGTTCATCACCTAACCACTATTGTTGGTTATTGTTTGCTTTAGCCCTCTCTTGTCAACCATTCACAATTTGTTGGTATTTATCCCCTGTTGTTGCTTGATCGTCCCCCCGTAATTTTGATCTGAGACGGTATTTACCTTATTGTTGGTACGATTAGCAACCAGCTTAGAAACAACCATTGTTGGTCATTGATCATCACTTGATACTAATCAATCAGTTAGTGATTCACCAGCATATATTCTATTGTTGCTTAAGAACCAGCTCATTAACCCATGATGATAAGCAGCTTATTACACCACCAGCTCCATCACCAGCTTTTAAGTATGAGTTTTGGTTACCATTGATTAATATTAATCAACCGGTTGCTGATTTTCCAGCTTTTTTTGTTTTTCTATCTGTTGACCTGCCAAGATGTAATATTCTACCTGCTCGATACGGACTATAAACTATCGGTGGTTCATAACCAGCTTAAAAGCTATAAAGCAGATAGTTTATTGATTATATAACCAGCTATTGTTATAGCTTTATTGTTGGTTTATAACCAGCTATAATAACAAATTATGACTAATAACCAGCTGTAAAAGCTATAAACAACTATATAAATTCGTTTCTACTACCCAGTGATTGTTGGTCAATAACCAGCTTCAAAACTGTAAAAGCTATAACATACTATAAAAGCTATAACAACTATGAATAGTTGCTATATAACATATATGAATTGATTACCTTAAAGGCTATAAAGCTATATAAGCTATATAGATTAGTTACTATATACTAACCAGTGATTGTTGCTTAACAACCAGCTTAAAAGCTATAAAGCAGATAGTTTATTGATTAGCCAGCTATTGTTATAGCTTTATTGTTGGTTTTTAACCAGCTATAATAGCACATTATGTTATGACTAACAACCAGCTTAAAAGCTACAAAGCTACTGTTGTTGTTTGTGCTTCTGTTGCTTACCAAGCACTAACACCAAGGCTGGCAGCCGTGGCTGCAGTGCTTCCTGGCTGCGCGGTCGCCTCTGGCAAGTTTTTGAGGGGCGTACCGCGGCCATGCGGTGAGACAGTCAGAAAATGGAAGAAGTGAGTTATATCAGTTGTATGGCTATGGGTCAAGCAGTTAACCAACCAACTTTCATGGGGGATAGTCACCAAAAATGTCATCGGGAAAACAATGGTCAACGATTTATATGCCTGGGTATCTCATGGACCTGAGGGGATGTTCACACCGCTCAAGCTATCTTGGTTCATGTTGGACAGCCCATTCCTAGTCGCCGCGATCCGTGAGGTGCGGTTGTTTTTCACGCCATCGAGCCATTTTCCTTGGGCACTAGTGGGGCTGTTGATCCTCCTAGTGTTCATTTGCGGGTGCTGCTGCGGCCTTTGCTTGGGGCTTCTGTGCTTATCCAGGCTGTGTCGTCAGCTGGTGGTCCAGATTTCTGCTTCGATAGTGGAGCAGTGGTTGCCCCTGCGAACTCCTGCACCTGGCCAAGGAACTTCTCTGGTTAAACGGCGGTTGGGTGAATACCGTGCATGAGCAGGCAATCTGCTCTTGCTGCTGCTGTGAATCAACTCACCGTAGCAGTCAATCGGTTGCGGTTGAGTTTGTCAGAGGATACTGGCTCTCAGGGATCGGTCACGGACTTTGAGGTGGTGCCTGAACCAAGGGCATCAGCTGAGGAACCTGCACCTGCTCCAGTGTTGGAGCCAAGGACTGAGGCTTGGGAAACCGCGCTTCAGGCTGCCACATCTGCTGAGGAACTGCTTGCATTGGACCTGAGTCCATTGGAACCTTTGCTGCAATCAGCTCGCATCGATACGGTCCGGGAGTGGACCCCACTGGCAAGACTGGCAGTGGCATATCGAGCTGGTCGTGGTGATCGTGCTGTTCGGGCTGGTACTGAGGGCTTCCGAGGCGAGTCAATCGCCTTACCACTTAGGGCCTACTTCTTTGTGGTCCTTAGGTACCCCAACCATCCCAACGGTTTTTGGACCAAGGCAAGTCGGACCTACCTCAACGGTGTTGGTGATCCAACTGGAAGGGGAAGACTGGATCCGAGCGTGATTGCTCGGGGATTTGCATCGAAGATCGAAGTCACAGCCTATTTGCTCGGTGCTGAGTGCCCATGGCCTCCGCATCTGGCCTGATTGCTGTTACTGAGGAGGATGTGCGAGCTGGACTGGGAAACACAGCCAAGGCTAGGTTGGGTGCCATCCAACTTGTCGCCAAAGCTGAAGGTGCAGCTCGTGTGATTGCAGCGGTATTTCTGGTGCAATGTCGTGCAAACGGATTTTTGGTGCTTCTCCCTCAGGACGATGCGGTGAGTCTGGCTCTTCAGGACTTCGATACAGCGGGTCAAGAGCTTGCATTCCAGGATGTGCTGGACGTCGAGCTGGAGACCCCTCGCGGTCGTGCTCTGGGCCCGGCCACGGTTATCGTAGCCGATCTGCCGTGGTACTACCTGCCGATCTTTCAGAAGGCAACTTCGCGAAGGGGACTTGCAGCTGCAGCGGACGTGCAGATTCTCTTCCGGTCCAGCGACAACACTGTAGCTCGGCCGGCATTGCAGTCAGCACTGGACAGTTGCCAAGAATGGATCTCAGCTGCCTTAGATGTCGACACTGCCAACGAGTACACAGATGCTGTGGAAGATGTGGATGCTGGTGCGGAAGGTCTGGAGAACCTGGATGGGGAGCCGCTGTCAGGCGGTGTCGATCCGCGGGATGCGGAATTGAGTGCCTTGAAAGGGAAGCTGGCCCAGTTGGGCCCCGAGACACCGCAGGTGGGGATTCCAGCAGTCCAGAGGTCTCTGCTGGCGTCGCCTCCTGCGGGATCTCGAGAACTCAATCCGGCCGAGCTCCAAAGACTTCGCGCTGCAGTTGGGCCTCCACCAAGAAGATTGGGACGTGGGGACCAAGCCGCAATGATGGCTCAGCCTCCAACCTTGGAGGACCAGTTGGCAGCAGAAGTGAGTCGCGAAGCCAGAGCCGAAGGCGAGGAACAGGATCTAGTGCCAGCAGAGCTGCAAGCAACTCTGCAACCATATGCAGACCCTGTCCACCAACTCCTTGCCCTGCAGATGAAGCAGACTGCCTTGGCACCCAAAGTGCCAGCAGACCCACTTGCAGCTATCCTCGGAGGCTCGGACAACGCCTCCGCACCATCATCAAGCGGTGCGGTAGGCGTGAAGGGGTATGCAGCACGAGAAGCTTTCCTTCGTCAGTTGGAGGACGACCACAAAGTGGTCCAGGTGATCAGAACAAACGCCCGGGCCGAGTTGGGAGTCAGTGCTGCAAAGGAGGAACCATCGCTTCTCCGATCATACCTGGAGAGCCGCATACCAGTGGGGGAGCTGAAGACAATGGCGCAGGTGGGTTACCTGGCTGCTCACGGTTGGGAACAAGCTGCAACTTCGAACAACGAACAGATGCTAGCATTTTGCGGGAAGATTCTCGCATACGTGGAACAAGCATGTTTGGATGGGGGGAAAACAACTCTGGCATGGATGTTGACAGGGTTGCCAGAACCCAACTTCCAACAGTTGGCCATCAACAGGAGAAGGCCGACGATTTCTCCATTTGCAAAACTCCCTGCAGCGACATGGGTCGCAGCGAATGTGAGCTTCCTCAAAGACATCGATGTGTTCGAATCCCGCCTTCGTCAGATAGGCACTGCAGCCAAGCCCAGCACACCAAATCCAGGAGATGCGAACCCAGATGGAACCGCACCGAAGTCCAAGCCCAAAGCCAAGAAGCCGAAGGGTGGGAAGGGTGCCAACCAGAGCACCGACGACGCCCATCCAAGTTAATGAGCCGTGATCGTGGGATCCCTGAACAGCGCTTTAGGGGAGCCAGTGCTATGGTTGATACTGTGTTTAGGCCTGGTCATGGTTCTCACTCACATCACTCCAAGTTGTTTAATTGCATGTTTACCAATCCTAGCATGAAGATTGACTCTTTTGGTGTTTTGCTTGAAGCCATCGCTCACCTCGAGCGGATCCCATGTAGTTTCAATGCTTTCAAATCCAAGAGCCTAATCCCTGCTTGGAACCTTCGCATGGTAGGTGTCTCCTCCGAAAGGGGACCCTTGTGGCCTGTTCCCCCTCCCTTGTGGCGATGGACAGGAAGTCCAAACCCTGGACCTAGACAGCGCCGTAGGCGTAGGCAACACTACATTCGGTTTGTATTGCTTCAACGTGTTGCGTGTTATCTCAACTGGATTGTTCTTGGGTACCCTTCTCAACCTTCTGGTAAAGCTCAGGCGGGGGAACCTTTGTCACAAGCCCAGTATGACGTGCTTAGGACGCTTGAGGGACACATAGCCCACTTTTGCAGTCTCCCGGATGTTGCCTCAAATGATCTGGGGCGATTTGGAGAAAAATTCAGTGCGCTGCGGACATCAGCTGAGGAACTGCCAGACCACCTGGAAGTGGACCTAGCTGAGGTGTTGCATGATCTCAAGATGGGGTTTGATCCCTACACCAAATTTGAGCAGCCGCATTTTGCGGCACAGGATGATCATAATCACAAACATGAGCATTGCCAGCATGAGCCTTCGCATGTCAGGATGCCTAGCGTGGGTAACAAACCGGTGGTTGCTGATAGGATAAAGTGGAAGCACCCCCCAACGTTTGACCCCAGGCCCTACTTAAATGATCCGATCGTAGCTGCCTTGTATGAGGACCCTAACACACTTAGGACTCCTGAGTATACCTGGCCTAGCAAACCCAAAGCCCGTGTCCATTGCACTAGACCGGAACTTCTAAAGTTGATGAAACTTTGGGATGCCCATGGTTCTTTAGCACTTTTCCCTTGTGATCAAGTGGTGGAACATGAGACCGTAGGCATCTTCGCAGTAGGCAAGGATGAAAATTTTGACCGGTTGATTATCAATCCCACCGTCCTGAACTCTAGAATGTATCCCTATAGCAGGTACACCAAGTCACTTGCCCCGGGTGCCCTTCTTAGTTTGCTGACCCTTGATAAGACCCAGTCTTTTAGATTCTGTGCTGATGATCTGTCCGACTTTTATTATACCTTTAAGGTTTCATCTACCAGAGCAAAACGCAATTGCATAGGCACCAAAGTTTACTTATCCGAAGTTTCTCACTTGTCATGCTACGATCATCAAAGTAAGGGACCCTTTTACCCCGCGTTAGCCACTCTTGCCATGGGTGACAGTCATGCTGTAGAGGTCGCCCAAGGAAGCCATTACTCCTTACTCCAGCAGGAAGCCGGAGCGATGCTCCCATCAGAGACCCTTGAATATCGAAAACCTATCCCCAGAGGCGATTTTGTAGAGCTCCTTGCGATAGACGATCACATAGGTGTTTTACGAGTACCAACTAAAGAACTCCCACTTCAAAAAGAAAATCGGGACACCAGGGTTTTCACGCAATCCAATCAGGCCTACAAGAAGGTGGGCTTGGTGGCACACCCGGGCAAGCAAAGGCGTTTTCAAACTCAGGGAACCATTCTTGGGGCTGACTTTGATGGGAAAGCTGGTCGTGTGTCAGCACCCCGAAGTCGCGTCTTGCTTTTGATTTGGGTCACTTCACTGGTTGCCAAAAAGGGGACTTGTACCAAGCAATTGTTACTGTCACTCTTAGGCTGTTGGATCCATGTCATTTTGTTTAGGCGGCCCCTACTATCACTTTTGGATGCGCTCTTCAAAGTTGGTATGAATGATCCCCCTACCAAAGTAATCTGCCTCAGTAGTCATGCCCGACATGAACTTCTCTCGTTGTGTTTGTTAGGCCCCTGTGCTCAGGCTGACCTACGTGTAAGTTTTGCCCCCAAAATTTTCTCCTTAGATGCATCACCATGGGCTGGGGGTATCGTAGCAGCAGACAGCAACCCAAGTGCTGTTGCAGAGTTGTGGCGCCACTCCGAACAGAAAGGGTTCCACACTAATCTCCTTAGCCCTGCAGCTGAATTGTTAAAAGGACATGGCATAGACCCTGAACAAGAGCTTCTTTACGGGGAAGATAATCGCCCAGCCGAACCCCTCACCGCACCGGTTGTCACTGTGCCGCCGACACTTCAAGAAGGCATTCTGTATGATTGTGTCGAGCTGTTCAGGGGCTCCGGGAACTGGTCTCTTTGTCACCAGCAACATGGTTTGATAACCCATGATGGTTTTGAGATAACTGGTCACCGGTTATTCTTTAAGGACCTTTCAGATAATAGCACATTCAGAGAAGTAGTCAGCTTGGGGTTGCGACGTGTCGTCAGAGAATGGCACGCAGGACCACCATGTTTGACTTTTGGAACCCTCAGGCGACCCCGCCTCCGCAGCAAAGAAAAGCCCAGTGGATTCAACCCCAAAGACCCACTGACAGCAGAGCACAACTGCCTAGCTCGCCGAACGGCCATGCTGGGTTGCATAGTGGTGCTCTCCGGTGCATATTTCAGCTGCGAGCAGAGTGGCTCGTCTGTCATGTTTCGCATGCATCTGTTTCGTGTTCTTGTCATGCTGGGGTGCATTGTGACTCGTACTGCATCCTGCCAGTTTGGTTCCGCCTTCAACAAGCCATACCAATGGTTGCGCAATAAAGGTTGGCTGACTAAACTAGAGGGGGTTTGCAACTGTAAATGGAAAGGTAATCACTTCAAAGTTGAAGGCACTTTCACAAAGGCTTCCATAGCCGAGTTCAACGCCAGGTGTCAACCAGACGCCGTTGCAGTCTACGGTCGGATGCCACGACCCGGTGAAGCAGTGTCTAGCTTCTTGGCCCAGTATCCTAGAAGCATGATGAATCAGATGGCTCAGGGTAGTGTTGCCGCTAAAGCCAGTGGGAGCCCGTACATAACCCACCAGGCTAGAGAGCTTTCTTATTTTCGGGTTGGTTTAATGGGTGAACCTTCGGATAGTTTAGGACCTACTCTTGATGATGGCTTTACCCCGCGTGATTGGTTTGAAGATCCAGAGTGGATTTCCGAGTTAGCTGACTCGCTGCCTTTCAAGACGCTTTTCCAATACCATTTTAAGAGACCAGCTCATATCAACATACTTGAAAGCCAAGTGTATTCATCTTGGGTTAAACACTGTGCTAAGCAACATCCAAATTCCCGTGTTGTTGGATTGTTAGATTCCCGGGTTACTCTAGGTGCCACCGCCAAAGGCAGATCTAGTAGCTATGGTATTTCCCGAGTCCTTAAGCAAACTATTCCTTATTTAATTGGCAGTAACTTGTTTCCTGGGGGGCTGCATGTGTACTCAGCTAAGAATAGAGCTGATGCACCATCTCGAGACAAAGAGATTGAGCCACCAACCAAGGCTCTGCCTATCTAGTATACGGATATGCTTGCTGGGGATTTTCGTCGCTTTGATTTGGTGTGCCAGACAGCACAAGTGCCCAAAATCTTTGCACGTTGGCTACGCCTGCTCTTACTGCTTGGAGGGGACATCGAGCGAAACCCCGGGCCTGTCAAAGCCCCACGCGGAGAATTGGATCTTCATGCGGGTTTCCATCCCGCGACTGCTACCCGTATGGCAAAGTGCTTTGATGCCTTCGCTGAATGGTTGAAGTGTGAAATGCAACTTGCTGTGGACAGAGTGTTGCTGCGAGCAGACACTTGTGGTTTGGCCTTGCGGGCATATGGCATGCACTTGTATCGCACTGGTATGCCTCGATATTTGCTTGTTTATGCCATTACTGCTGTCCAAGACATGCATCCGGAATTTCGCTCACAACTTGGAGCTGCATGGGCTGTTGACAAGAAGTGGCAACAGGCTGAACCAGGCCATTGCCGACCTGTGATAGCTTTACCCTTGTTGCGAGCTATGGTGGCTCTAGCCCTCCTCTGGGGCTGGCCACGTTGGGCAGGAGTGACACTACTTGCCTTTTCCGGAATGTTGCATCCGAATGAATTCATTCACTTGAGGCGTGCCGACCTGATGCTGCCTGCAGATACAGGGTGGGCCACCGAAGCTATATACATCCACTTGCGAAACCCGAAGACTGCCAGGTTTGCTCGACAACAACATGTGAAGATCTCTGATCCTGATGTCATCCGGTTTGTTGTGCAATACTTTGGGAAATTTGCCTTG
The DNA here is from genome assembly GCA_009767595.1 of Symbiodinium kawagutii. Lineage (NCBI taxonomy): Eukaryota > Dinophyceae > Suessiales > Symbiodiniaceae > Symbiodinium > Symbiodinium kawagutii. The sequence goes on along the minus strand of VSDK01011679.1, from coordinate 970 downwards.
GACGAGAAATTGTTTAATGCATCGCTCTTCAGTTATCGCAGCCAGTGGAATGCAATCACGACCCGCTTAGGAGTGCCCTGCCGTCAGACGCAAAAAGGGGTTACACCTGGAGCCTTGCGCGGTTCTGGGGCCACAACCTTGTACTTGCAGACCGAAAACATTCCTTTGATCTGCTGGCGCGGCCGATGGGCCCGCATCAAGACTCTTGAGTATTACCTTCAAGAAGTTGCCGCCCAAGTGATGATGAATAGTTTATCGCAATCCTCACAAGATATCATCCACCTGCTCAGTACTGCATGTGCCCAAATTTTTAGCATCTTCCTGCATGAGGTGAGCCGTGTTGCTTGCGGCGCAGAGACCTAGAGACGGATGGGTGTGGCTTCGGACCATTGCAAATGTTGTGACTTAATGCTGTGCGCTTGGATCCCAACTGGACATTGCATTTGATTCCTTAGCTACATTTGTCATCGAGCTCTTCAGGATGCGTTGCTGCAGTTGTGTGTTCAGCTGCTTGGTGAAGCTTTGCAGCTCCTAACTCTGGAGCTCGGGAGACTTGGAAAAAGGAGCGAAGGAAAAGAGAGATGCCTGGGTATCTCATGGACCTGAGGGGATGTTCACACCGCTCAAGCTCCCACAGTCCACCCTCCCCGCTTGATGGGTGTGGCTTCGGACCATTGCAAATGTTGTGAATTAATGCTGTGCGCTTGGATCCCAACTGGACATTGCATTTGATTCCTTAGCTACATTTGTCATCGAGCTCTTCAGGATGCGTTGCTGCAGTTGTGTGTTCAGCTGCTTGGTGAAGCTTTGCAGCTCCTAACTCTGGAGCTCGGGAGACTTGGAAAAAGGAGCGAAGGAAAAGTGAGATATATATATATATATATATTTGGTTGGTGGTCTGAAACATTTTTATTTTTCACTAGTAATGCAGAGACGTATAGCCTAGATGTAGGACTTAGATCCATGGCTG
>VSDK01011674.1:83041-112087 GCA_009767595.1 Symbiodinium kawagutii | reverse complement strand
TTCCCAGAACAGCCCCCAATTGTGAGCAGGAGCTAGCTAGTCTTGGGTCAACCAGTTACACCCAAACGCAGCAGCCCAACTGTTTCCCTGCTCGGAGTTCAGAGCAGCGATGCAAGTGCGGTGAGACAAAGCACAGGAAGCTACTGTCGCTACTCCCGTGCGCAACAGCTCACTGACAAGCTCAGTGTCTTGAGCCAAAAGTTGCAAAGTGAAACAAACTAAAGTACAAGTATGGCTGGACGGACATGTGCATTCACAATACATACATACATACGTACATGCCTACGTATGTACGTACATACGTACGTACGTACATACGTACATACGTACATACGTACATACATACATACATACACACATACATACATACATACATACATGCCTACGTATGTACGTACATACGTACATACGTACATACGTACATACGTACATACGTACATACATACATACATACGTACGTACGTACTTACGTACTTACGTACGTACATACATGTTTATATGCATTTTTAAAGAGATACATACATGCATGCATGCATACATACATACATACATACATAAATGCATACATGCATACATGCATACATGCATACATGCATACATGCATACATGCATACATGCATACATGCATACATGCATACATGCATACATGCATACATGCATACATATGTACATACGTACTTACGTACATACGTACATACGTACATACGTACATACGTACATACGTACATACGTACATACGTACATATGTACATACGTACATACGTACATACGTACATACGTACATACATACATACATACATACATACATACGTTCGTACGCACATACATACGTACGCACATACATACATACGTACGTACATACATACATACATACATACATACATACGCTACCCCCAAGAGGATCTACATAAGCAAGATTCCACAGAGTCCCTTCTTTGAATCAGCGGGTAAATGCACAGAGACATCCCCACACACACACATGCACGCATGATTGCACACGCGCGCGCGTGCTGTTGTTGAATGCTGTTGGCAAAGCTGAATGTATTTCGTCGCCAGTGAGACACTTTGCATGGTGTACAAATTGGTTTCAAGGACATATGAAAGTGCTGACTCTTTTGAATTTGCATTCTGCACTTCCAAAGTTCAAGCAGAGGACATGATTTGCAGCCGAGGCTGCTGGTCGTGTTCTACGCTGCTGTTGGGGTGGTGTACTTTGTGACTACGTTGGGCTGGTCCTTTGCAACGGCATTCTACGCAGTTGTACAAATCCTCACGACTGTTGGTCCGGAACTCAGCAAGCGATCCATTTGCCTTTGAAAACTGTAGCAATCTGTAGCAATCTGTGGCAATCTGTGGCGTACGGTAGTACTGTGCTTTGCACTGGCTTTGCATTGCCGAAACTTCAATGCGTTTCAATGCTGACATTGTTCATCATTCTTCGCCATTCTTCATCATTCTTCATTGTTCACATGTTTACACACACCGCTTAGGTTATGGAGACCTGCCTTTTGACGATGCCAAGGGCTTCGTGACCATATATGTTCTGGCCGGATTAGCAATTGTGGCGAATATCATGAATGACATTTTCAACGAAGTGTTTCTCGTTTTCATTGCAGAGTTGGTTTCCTTAGCAGGATGTCTACGCGCAACAAGCAGAGATGTATGCCAATGTATGCCACAGGAGAGGTAAGTTCTACTGTTTTCATGAAATTTCTGAGACATGGACTGGTCAAGAGTCAAGAGCTGTTGCGACTTGCAAGATCTTGCAAGGCTGAATTACGCCGACGACGAATTTTCCAAGCACATGCACCAAGCACGGGATTTTCTGTACACTTTCACGTCAGACTCCGAATCGGATGCACCTCAAAGCAAGCGTGCCCGGGGCAAGAGGTGCCGCGGAGTTGCATTTGTCGCTTTGATTCGTCTTTCCTTCGTTTAGCTTTGTGAACAGTGAAATGATGTAAAATATTGTAAAATGATTTTAAAATCATGTTCCTTCAAAATGTTCCTTCAAAAGGTTCCTTCATGTTCCAACTTTTTCGTGTTTGCAAGAGAAACGCAGAGAGAGAGAGAGAGAGAGAGATGAGAGGTGAATAGCGTTGAATAATGAGAGAAAAAAGCCGAAGAGTTCCAGAGTCGCAGTCTCCGTGCGGTGAAGATGTGTTGAGACGCCCAGGCGTGCCCTGTGGAGAGCCTTTCTGCATGCCTTGCTCACCTATATCTTTCTTGGATGTGCTTGGGTTCTGTTCTACGTCAACTATGACACTCAACAGAACTGAGATTAAATATGATAAAATGAATTTTGATAAGAATGTTTATAAATAAATACATGTATGTATATATATACATGTTTGTGTCATGTTTCAAGATTGTTTTAAGGTCCACTCCGCTGCAAGCAATGAGATCTGTAATGCTGCGCTGGCTGAATGGAGCGGAGGATAGGAGTGGAACGATAGAGGAATCTGCTTAAATATAAGATGCACAAAATTATTTACTTGAAGGAAAAAACGTGGGTTCTCTTAAGTGGTTTCACATGAATTTTGAATCAGGAGGCATGTTCGTGCTCCTACGGAATCACGGAGATCAAAGGCTGTGAAGTTGATCAATGTTCGGAAAGCGGCGGTGCAACGCTGAACTACGAGAAAGGCGTCTACCAGGAGCGGACAGGAAATCCCTGCCTTGGCTCCTAGTTTTAGGTCTCATTGAGAGAATTTCACCAAAATATCTATGTTTTAATTCTTGTTACATGTAATATCGTGTGATATTTCAGAGGGGGTTAAAGTGTCTTGAAATATTTTTTGGGTCAACTAAATTTTGCTGATTATTTTCGCATTCTTATTATGTGGTTGTCATGCGGATGGTCATGAGGCTGTTTCCCGCCCAGCCGGTTTGATTACCCAGCCGGTGCGAGCAAAACAGAAAAGCGAAAGGCCGCCAGGAGAGAATTGAAAACTGAATCATTAATGATTTGGCTGACGTCGATAATCTAGGCCCTGCACCAAGCTCAAACGCACATTCAAAATTTTGGAAAGCTGCTCCGGTTTTCTCCGTTGTGAAGAAAATAACTGATCCACGATGTATTTTTGCGTACTATGGCCACCATGATAGCATTCCGCAATTTTCCTGCAATTCCATGCTCTTCATCCCCTTCATCAGTTTTTGGTTTTAAGTTCGAGAATTGACCAGACATGTGCACAGTAGTGAGTGTTTCATATGATGTACATACATGCCATGTTTGGATCTATCTAGCTATTTTACTGCTTTCACTTGACAGTGGTCTTGGAAAAGATTGTGTTTTGTTGAGGCAGTGATTACTTTCGCTACGGTCGGGTTTGGAGATTACAGCCCGAAGACGCAGCTGGGTCGGGTGCTGGGTGGTTTTATGATGGTCTTCGGGGTCTTGGCCTTCGCCACCCTTGCTTCTCGGCGCGAGGAGTGCAGAACAGAATGCGAGCAACGCAACCACCCGTTGATCATGATGTAATTCTAAGATTCACTTTGATTCATTATGATTGAATATTCTAATGTTGAAACTTCCAAGGGTTTTTTACACACACACGGGGTTTTCAAAATTTTCATGCCGAACCCTTTCGCTCGGCTCGAGGTTGGCAGCATAGCTTCCCTGCTGGATGCCTTTAAAGATTCTTACAAGAAGAAGACCCGCGTCTCACCAGAAGTATTCCGCACAATCGATCTTAATGGAAGCGGATTTCTCAGCAAAGCAGAATTTCGATCATATATGCTTCTGCGACAGGGAAAGGCAGGGCATGAGCAGGTCATTGCCTGCATATGTTTTTCCACTAGTTGTATCCTGCATAAGATTTGCAATTACATATTTTAGATTTTAGGCTCCTCCTGCTTTGTATATTATGATCTTATCTTTATGTTTCGTCAGTGTGTTCGGGCCTCTTCCTCCCTGTTTCGCTGTGATGATCTATATGGTTTAGGGGTGGTCTCCCGCAAGTTTGTACGCTAATTTTTCTGTTCTGAAACCATTGAGGGCAAATGTGGGATGGTATGGGATGGTATAATTTTGTATTCCGTTCTTTGGAAATTCAGTGGCAACCAGTAGGTATGTACATATACAGTGCAAGCACTGAACACACTTACACGACCTTATTTGTTTGCTTTAAGCTTTTGGGTTCAAGCGGAGTGATACGGGCGGAGATGAACTTGGATTTGCTTGGGTCGGCATGTTTCTACACATGGTTGACTTGACGAAGCATGACTGCTGAAGGGCTGCATAGGGCTGCGTAGCTGGTGAGTTGATGGGTTAGTGGATTGGTTGCGCCGTGATTGCCTGGTGGTTCGGTTTGCTTTGTTATTTGCTCACTCCCTTGCTTGCTTGCTTGCTTTCTTGCTTGCTTGCTTTCTTGCTTGCTTGCTTGCTTGCTTGCTTGCTTACTGGCTTTCTTCGGTGGTTTTCTTGCTTGATCGTTTTTCGTTGCCTTTTTTTTTGATGGATGTTTGGACTACTCGTTTGTTCCCTGGTGTGAGGCGTTGTTCAAAATGTTTTCCATAGATTTCAGGGTGTTCAAGTCAGGGCATAGAAGCAAGCTGTATTTGTCTTTTGTTCTTGTTCACGTAGAGTGTGGATGAGCACTGAACATCGTTGAACCATGTTTGTTGAAGTTGCGACACACGTGTGTTGGGATCCTTCAAAGCATGCAGAGTTGGAGCATTTGATGTTTTGTGTAGGTCTGTTTGTCCTTATGGATCCTTATGGCATTAGAATTGAACACACCTGTTGGCTACAGCAGAGCCACGCTTTCCAAGATGGGAAGGGTTGTTGCATTGTTTATGTCCATGTGTTTGCACTATGCATGGCATATAGTACATCTATAACATACATATATATATATATAAATGTATAGATGTGGTGTCCTGTATCTGTACATGTTCCTTGTACTCTACTGTATTCGTCTCCATTTGGTTCGCCCTGTGCTGCGCGCTTGGATGGTGGGATCAGCAATCTGACCGTTGTTACGCTATGACTAGATATGACTCGTTTACATTGCGTATGATTGTCAAATCCATGTATGTCATGTATGCATCCACACAGTTTGCATCTTCACAATTCGACAAGCATAGCTATCCTTCTTCATGTATGTCTGGTATGCAGTGCAATATAGCGTCGTCGAGTGTAATGTGATCTTTTGAAATGTCATGCATTCATCACAGGAAAACAAAAAACAATTTAATGATTTGGTGTTTGTTCCCCAACAGCGTAAGCTTATGGGGTCTTCAGCCCAGTTAAGCTCCGGTGTGAGCCGGTGCAGCTTCCAGGCTCAGGTTCCGGAGGTTCGGGAAGGTTCCGGGGAGTTCCGGTGCAGTTGCCAGGCAAGGTTCCGGAGAGTTCCGGAAGGTTCCGGGGAGTTCCGGTGTGGATGGGAGGCCAGGTTCCGGAAGGGTTCGCAAGGTTCCGGGAAGGTTCCGGGAAGGTTCCGGGAAGGTTCCGGGAAGGTTCCGGGGAGTTCTGGCGCAAAGGTTCCAGAAGGTTCCGGAGGGATCTGGAAAGTTCTGAGTTCCAGTGCAGATGGTTCCGGAGGGTTCCGAAAATTCCGGAAGGTTTCGGGGAGTCCAGTGCAGATGGCAGGCCAGCTTTTGGAAGGTTCCGGGAGGGTTCCGGAAGGTTCCAGGATGTCCAGTGCAGATGGTAGGCCAGGCTCCGCAAGGTTTCGGAGGGTTCCGTTAAGTTCGTGCAGATGTAAGGCAAGGTTCCGGAAGTTTCCGGGAATTTGCGGTGCAGCTTCCAGTCTCAGGTTCCGGAGGTTCCGAATTGTTGTGGGGAGTTCAGGCAAGGTGGTGGAAAGTTCAGGAACGTTCTGGAAGTAAAACATGAGATTGCGCAGAAGCAGCCCGGGCGATATTTACACAAACTCAGTGAATGCTTCTTAGGCATGCCATCGTGATCATGCCTCAGATTTCTTTGTTACATACCAATATGCCGCAAAAAAATACGCGCGGAATCATTCAGATCTGTGGCTCTTGCTGTCGGGGATACCCCCTTAGCTTATTTGTAACATATTGTAACAACTTTTGTGCTGCAAACTGCAGGTGTCCAAGGACTTGCTGGCTACCATTGACAGACTTTATGACAGCATCGCTCCTTGGGAGCATCATGTCACAGTGGTGCTCGCACATTGCCGCGATCATGTTGCATTGTTTGCATTTGTACTTGTTTCATCTTGTTTCACATTGTTTCACTGTGTGCATCGCATGCCAAAACCACCTCAGACATGTATAGAGATGCAGCATGGCACAGCTCAAATTGCTCAAATTATCAAACATATTCCAGCTTTGGCACTGTGTTCATTCGAATCCTCAGGACAGCAACAAAAATGGTCAACTTTCTTTTAAAGAAATCGACGCTGCAGAGAGGCATGCTGCTCTATTTGTGGAAGAAGACTAGGGCTGAAGCATGCTGAAGCACTTCTACACGATTACCATGAAGTGAAACGGTGTGTGTGTGTGTGTGTGCGTGCTGTGTGTGTTCAATAAAATGTTGGACTGCACTGCTGCACCATTGTTTGAAAGCCAAAATCAGGCTTTGCCACGCTTTGCGTACACATTTGAAATTTGAACACTGTTCAGAAGGTCAATGCTGGAACTTTCAATTGCCGTGAAAAATACATTTCAACGGCGTTCAAGCACACTCAACAGCAGTCAATGTACACGTACGGACAGTATGCACCGTATGCACCGTATGCACTTCTGTATCTCACAGGATGTACCTGTTTATCAGTGATCCTGCAGGCGCGGCTCAAAGGTTGAAGGATTGAAAATTCTGAACAAATTCACACTTTAGAAATCTTTTGAGAATCTTAAGAATCTTCTACTTCATCTGTCTACTTATAGATTGATACAGGAATATTGACAATTTGGCATTCCAAGTCTTTGGGACGCTTCAAGATGGCGCCGCGTATCCAAATGTAATTCTCGCTGCATCCATGTGGCCCAGCAATGTCAGGCCTTGGCTTTGCACATTTCCACCTGTTTGATTACTCGACTCTAGACATCAAGTTTCAGGGTCCAACATGATCCGTCTGTGGAATGGCAATGGCAGGGATGTAGGAGTCCATAGGAGTCCATAGGAGTCCATAGGAGTCCATAGGAGTCCCACGGAGTCCCAGAGTCCCACATCAGTGTGCTGTTGCTCGCTGTTGGTTCTCTTTGACCATGTTTGCAGCCAATGATCAGCTGCAGGTCGAAACGCGCAATGGTCTGTAGAGCCATCGCATCGTGTGGGTGGTTTCTATTTAGGCTCCAATTGCCATTTTTTGATCTTGTTTCAATCTGTTTGGCAATTATGAAAGTTGAAAATCGATGTCATGCTTTGTGATGGTTTGCCACCATAGGCATGGGAGTGAATGAAGCTCTGTCAATCGTACAGAAAATGGGAAGTGCTTTCCTCAGTGCTTGGCAAAATTTGTGGAAGGGATCGAACACACGAGATTGACACACTTAGTGCTGACATGTTATGACATGTTATGACATGTTACATGTTATGACACAGTTCATCATTCTCGAACACTGTAGCTACACTTGCAGCTATGGGATCTAAGCAAAGGTTTCAGACTCTGGGCACCGGCCAAGCCATCCAGCAGCTTCCTGGAATCCTTTGTGATGCAGCGTGTAGACTTCTGCGAAATCTGAGGGAATATGAGTGAATCACAAATTAATGCAGAAAATTGCAGTGTATTGCAGTGTGTTGCAGTGTATTGCAGTGTATTGCAGTGTATTGCAGTGTTGTAGATGGCTAACCAGTTGCAGGAAAAATGTGTCCATTATGTTCCCGATAGGTCTGGGAATCCAAGAACTAGCTGCAAATAATTTGCTCACGCTAGGGGAGCCGGTTCTGGGAATTTCGGCAGGTCCAGCAACGTTGTTCATGGGTTCCCCCTGGTTCAGTTCCTGAAAGGTTCTGTGAGATTCTGTGAGAAAATATTGCTGGAACGTTGCCAGCGCGGTTTCTCGAAAGCTCACCTAAGCAGATGCAACCAGTGAGTTCCAGATCTAGCAAAGCGTGAGAGATTTCCGTATCGCGGAGGCCTGGAGTGTGCAGAATTCAGCTTTGATGAGTTTGATCCTAAGACCGGACGGTACCAGACTTGACTTGGAAGGGGCCAAATATTGTGAGGAGATGTGAGGAGCAAGATGCAGAGAAACTCATGTTGCTACTTTTGCGGCGTAGATCATCAGAGATTGATTTCCAGACGGGGCAACTTGGATGAGCGCCGTGCTTGGCGGCGAGGCAGCAACCCTTCACTGCTGACCTGACTCTGCGGTTGCCTACTTGGGGGTTTGTGCTCTCAGTTGGAATCAAAATAGAATCAGAATGGAATGAGAACGGAATGAGAATGGGATGAGAATGGGATGAGAATGGAATGAGAATGGAATGAGAATGGGATGAGAATGGGATGAGAATGGAATGAGTCATGAGATGGAATGAGAATGGAATGAGAATGGAATGAGTCATGAGATGGAATGAGTCATGAGATGGAATGAGAATGGAATGAGAATGGAATGAGTCATGAGATGGAATGAGAATGGAATGAGAATGGAATGAGTAATGAGATGGAATGAGAATGGAATGAGTAATGAGATGGAATGAGAATGGAATGAGTCATGAGATGGAATGAGAATGGAATGAGAATGGAATGAGATGGAATGAGAATGGAATGAGAATGGAATGAGTAATGAGATGGAATGAGAATGGAATGAGAATGGAATGAGAATGAGTAATGAGATGGAATGAGAATGGAATGAGAATGGAATGAGAATGGAATGAGTCATGAGATGGAATGAGAATGGAATGAGAATGGAATGAGTAATGAGATGGAATGAGAATGAGTAATGAGATGGAATGAGAATGGAATGGAATGGAATGAGTAATGAGATTATGAGAATGGAATGAGAATGGAATGAGTAATAAGATGGAACGAGCATGGAATGAGAATGGAATGAGATGGAATGAGAATGGAATGAGAATGAGTAATGAGATGGAATGAGAATGGAATGAGAATGGAATGAGAATGGAATGAGAATGGAATGAGAATGGAATGAGTAATGAAAATGGAATGAGAATGGAATGAGTAATGAGATGGAACGAGAATGGAATGAGAATGGGATGAGAATGGGATGAGAATGGGATGAGAATGGAATGAGTCATGAGATGGAATGAGAATGGAATGAGTCATGAGATGGAATGAGAATGGAATGAGAATGGAATGAGAATGGAATGAGAATGGAATGAGATGGAATGAGAAATGAGATGGAATGAGATGGGAATGAGAATGGAATGAGAATGGAATGAGAATGGAATGAGAATGGAATGAGAATGGAATGAGTCATGAGAATGGAATGAGAATGGAATGAGTAGTGAGATGGAATGAGAATGGAATGAGTAATGAGATGGAATGAGAATGGAATGAGTAATGAGATGGAATGAGAATGGAATGAGTAATGAGATGGAATGAGAATGGAATGAGTAATGAGATGGAATGAGATGGAATGAGTAATAAGATGGAACGAGAATGGAATGAGAATGGAATGAGATGGAATGAGAATGGAATGAGAATGGAATGAGAATGGAATGAGAATGGAATGAGTAATGAGATTATGAGAATGGAATGAGAATGGAATGAGAATGGAATGAGAATGGAATGAGAATGGAATGAGAATGGAATGAGAATGGAATGAGATGGAATGAGAATGGAACGAGATGAAATGAGAATGGAATGAGTTGGGATGAGATTGGATGGAGGGATTTGAACATAGCGCGTATGAAGTGTCCAATTGCACTCTTCCCTTTCTTATGACGAGCAACATTTGCTCCGCTCAAGCTCCTGTATCCCCAGATCCGGAGTTGCAGGCTTCAGCTCTGCTTTGACTCCTATCAGCAGGCCCAGATGGGAGATATCTTTTCGTTTCCAAAAACGTTTGCGTTTACCAAATTTGCAAATTCATTATATTGAAATTTTGTTCAATTCCAACTGACGCAGGACCTTCGTTTGATTTCTGTGCGTTTGCAGGACTGTGAGTAGCACTTGCGCTCGCTGACTGAAGGGTCAATTTCTTTGGTGTTGATAGTATTCATATTTCGATACTGCATTCATTCAGAGATTTGATTTCGTTGCGATACGTATTCTTACCATTACCACAGCTACCCACAGCTATCTACAGCTCACAGGATGTAAGATGATGTAAGCCTTCAAGGCATCCCAAGGCTTTGTCGCTTTTGAAGGAGGGAAAGATGGGCCGCGATCGAGAGGAGGCGCTCCAACATGCTCCATCTTTGTGGATCTTGATCGATTGCGCACTCTAGGCTCGTCCAGATCTGATCTACAGCGGGCAAAAATTCACAGCATCAAGTTTTCGACAGGCCCTGCCGATCTCTGCCACACAATGATGTTAGATTGACGTAATTTAGTTCGTTTTGGTGCATCGAAGAAAGTTTGGAAGTCAAAGGTCCGACTTATTGAAAGTTGTATCCGGTAGTCTGTGAGAACCGATGTCAGAGAAGGAGACATGTGTGACGGTTTCCATTTGTGTGTGTGACTGATAGGAATCACCCGAAATGCCATTCTTTTTCATGTGTTGTCACAGTGTTGTCCATAGTTTTGCCCTCTGGGAGGGTCGAAAAGGTAGGCTCGGGTAACGCGACTGGTGCGAAGATCAGTTGTGAAAGCGGTCGACAAAAGTTGCACGCCGCTGTGGCGACAAACACATGTCCACGCCCAAATCATAAAACCTGACAACGGCAAGGGACTTTTGGAGGATCCAAAGCGTACGCCGCTGTGGCGAGAAGCGCGTTTGCCCGTCAAAATCGTGAAACAAACTGGTTTTCTCCTGCCATTTTTGGAAGTCAAGATGTGCAAAAACTGCACGCTGCTGTGGCGAAAAGCGAATTTGCACGTCAAAATCAGGAAGAAAAGAGGGTTTGCGATGTTCTTGGGCGTTCCAAGAGCAGCAGAGCATCATCATCATCATCATCATCATCATCATCATCATCATCATCATCATCATCATCATTTGAAACACCCCTCTCTTCCTACAGGGTATCTATTCTGGACACTTCCGCCACCTACAGTATCAATGTCCTCCTTCCAGCTTTTTTTCCTCAGCGTTCCTGCAATTTTCGAATGATTTCCCTTGCTATTTGATCAAGAAAACGGAGATGCGGTACAATCTCTGAGATGAGTTTTTGCCTCCCAAGAAAAGTCGGAGTTTTGCCAATTCTGCAAATTTTGTCAGTTTGCAAAGATTGAATGCGCAGCGTACAGGTGCTGGTGTCCAAACCATTTGCAATTGTACATGACACAACTACATACAATTCCGTACATGAATGCGATATGTGCATGTGTATCATTTGATATGAAGTTGCGCGTTTACTCCTTACATGTTCTCACGCATTCGCTCTGTGATTGTTTCGTTCTTGTTTTTGTGCCTATTTTGGCCCGTGTGCACATGTGATCATATGTACACATGTTATATAGAATGAAACTATTAGAGATGTACATTGCTACGTTTGTTTGTAATTGACCCTGGATGTGAAATCCTTTGCTGCCATGGCATGCCTGCAGGTTTATCAGACCTTCGGCCCCACATGGCAGGTTGCCTAGCGGATGACGGTAGAGCTACGATTGTTCTTCTGCTTTTTCGTCTTTTTTAACTTTTTTAAACCGATATCAAAATGTAGACTGTTCAGAGCCTTTGTAGGGCCTTTGTAATTTGTCCACGTAGACACGATCAGTTCACGGTGACCAGTGAGGAACAGACCGATAGGTCACAGAAGCAAAGGTAACACAAGTAATAAATCCCAACCCAAGCAGATGCTGTACACTCTGAATCAACCTAATTGATTAGGTTGTCAGCTTGTGTCCCTCTTTTTCACTGTGAGTCGATCCAATCAAATGCTGAAGAAACTGTGTAAAGGATTGGTGATTTTCAACACCAGCCGGCTGCGTATTTGTACCTTGGAAGCAATAGGCACCCTCACTGAGTTTTTGAAATCTCAAAATCAGGTAAGATTTGGCAACCTTCAATCATCTTGAAACTACATGCCGGCATTGACTTGCAAGTAAGCAGCGCTTCATGAGACTTGCGATCCGAGCCGTTTCAGGTTGAGATATCCAGGCCTTGCATTTGAATTCCCTTTGCCACAGGAGCACAGCCTGGATACCGGTCCCCAGTGGCATCTTTTGAAGCTTCGGCATCCCCTTGTCATTTGCCTTGTCCTCTATAGCCTTTACATGCCTTTACCTTTTCTTTTGCCACTTTCTTTCCTATTTACCTTTTCGCATTGTCGCGTTGGGATGAACCCGTTCATCCTGTCAGGACATGGTGGAAACACTTGCTGCAGGGGTTCCCGTTTTGCATGGGCAAGAGACAGCAGCAAATGCCAGGACGATTCGCGACTCAGGATTGGTCTTTATAGGTTTTACATGGTTTTACACGGTGTTACCTGGTCTCAGAAAGGGTGCTCGCTCGTGTCCTTTGGCTCCAGCCGTTTGGTCTCTGGATGTCACATGTTGCCCAACTCTATTCATTTCTGTGTATTGAGTATGGCCACTTTCATGAAGGCAGAAGTGTTTTGTGTCTACGCTGGTTTGAATGTGGATGATTTAGTACAAATGACAATTGACAGATATTGACAGTCTCAGCCGCAGTTTGAGAGCTGATGGATGGACGACTTTAAGCTCGAAGTACAAAAACCAAACAGGGGGCAAAGATGGGCAAAGGACACACACGAAGATCAAACAAAGTTATGAAAATTTATAAACTATGTACAGAATATGTACAGGATAGTAAAGGTATACCAGTACCTATGCAAGGCGCGGAAGTTTTGATGGCAGAGGAGGAGCCGATGTCTATGAAAGGGTCGGCCTGTCTACTCTATGTATTTGACTGTTTGGCCAATCTATGCTGTATGTATTTGTGCGTCTCTGTGTTTGTTTATGGGTTTGTCTACCTACTAGTTTTGCTTCTTCCTATCCATTTGTCTATTCGTTTCTTTGTCTGTCCATCCATCCACGTACCCATCTACCCATCTACCATCATCCACCTATCCATCCATGCAACGTATGTAACTACGTATCATTGCCTGTCATTGCCTAGTTATCTATTTGCCAAGTCTTGTCTCTGTCGGTTCGATTCTAACCTGATCAAATATAATCTGTCCATATCTGTCCAAAGAGACCTACCAGTACCATCCAACATCCCTCTAGTGATCTATCTATGTGCCTATCTATTTTTTCTATCTATTGGTTTATCTATGCGACTGCTTATTTTTCCAAGTATCCTTTGATTTGCCTATATCTCCTTATCTCCCTATATGACCATGCACTTGAAATCATTCAAATATCGATCCAGCGATCTTTCCATTTGTCCATTTACGTTGGTCTGTCCACTTGTATCACTTGTCACTTCTCTACTCATCGAATCGACAGATTTGTGAACTTCGTGCAACGGCGACTTCTGCAAGATCGAGTGCTGTGTCAACAAAATTGGCAAGAAATGCAGACGCAGCACTTTTCACATTTTCACCGATAGAGTTTTCCCCATTTTTCTTCTTAAAGTACTTCTCAGTGTGGAAAGTAATGCGACAGCCACAGAAAACTGATCCCATGTCATCCAAGTTGTGCAAATCGCGGAAAACAGCAGGCACGCACACCAAAGTATTGAAAAATTACCTCTCACAAAAATCTGTGCCCTTCCAAATGAAAAATTGTGCATAGCTGTCTTCCAGGATAACAACAACAATGATTATGATAGTGCAACGACAGCAAAACACTAGACAGACCAGAAAAACAAGAGCAGCAAAACACAAGAACTGCAAGAATAACACCGGCAAAGCACAAGAACAACCAGAACAACAACAACAACAACAACAACAACAACAACAACAACAATCACAGCAACAACAACAACATCAACAACAACAACAACAACAACAACAACGACATCATCCACATCATCATCATCATCATCATCATCATCATCATCAACAACAACAACAACGGCAATAATAGCAGCGACAACAACAACCACAACCACAACGACGACGACGACCACGATGGCGGTGGCGGCGACAATAATGACAGCAAACGAAAGCAAGACCAGAAGAGCAAGGAAAACCACGGCAGAATAAGCAAATATATACATTCGATCGCAATGATAAAACTCCAAGGGCTATGACAGCGACCAGAGCGAGCAACAGACAACCCCCACGCCACCTTGAGCGCAAATTGTTTGGCAAACCAGGTGCGTGACAGGCTCCAGCTTCGACACATTGGGTTCCATTCGGAAATGTCCAAAAACCGCAGTGAAAAATGGAATATGAATGAACATTACACCTTCAAAATCTTCAAGTTCCAAAATGTGGCTGGCAAACACGGTCGAAAAAACACCATGGCAGCAAACGGCTGGTCCAATTTCCGAATCGATGCAAGTATCATAGAAAATGACAGTTTCCAATGCCAAAAGGTGGCAAATAGCATTGAACATGAGACGGTCCAGCCTTGCAACCATCGGAAATGGGGTCGAAGCTCCAAACTGCTGATAGAGAACTCGGACCTGCAAACCAAAGATCAAACAGATACAGAGACAGCAAGACAAAATCAACTGCAGAAACAGCACCGCTGTTCTAATTCAGCATAATTCAACTATTGCTACTGCTCCTGCCTTCTACTCGCGATTCCAACAGGTACTTTGGCTATCCTTTTTGTGCTTGTGCGTATTTATCCTAAGTCTGAATTCTCTTAACGGCAAAAGCGTTAGATTGAAGACATTGATTTTTTTAGATTATTCATTATTCTTAATATTTCTTAAATGATGTTTGAGTCCTTTTGATGCTGGTTCCATGTTGATCCCGGATCCGTTTCATGTGAGACGCCGGTTTCCTACAATCTTCATCAATCTTCCAGAAGTCCTCTACCCAGGTCTTGTTTTGTCTTTTGGAATCAAGATCTCAACTCAACGTTGTTGCAACTCACACAGGAAAGGCCTGCAAATTCCAGCTGGCGCAATGTATTCTGTTTTTTTCGCAATTAATATGCTATCACTTGTCGATTTAAACGTGAGTCGGAAGTTTGACTTCCAAAAAGAAGCACTATTTCCTATGAATTTGCAATTGAACCCGCAGAAACAATGATGATTCATTTATCTATTCATTTATCTGTTTATTTATTTATATATTTATTTATTTATTTATTTGTTTGTTTATTTATTTATCTACTCATTTACAGGACACAGGAGGACCATTTGCAAATTTGCAGATTGGGAACCTTTTGACACCGCGGCTTCGGAGCTCATGGCACGGCAGCTGCAGCTCATCAATGCCGCTGAGCTCGCCCAGTGCGCCCTGCTCCCGAGCCTGTGCTGTGCCTTGGACGATAACAATTGACTTTATCTCGCTTTTATATACCTATACTTATCTAAATTACTTACTTATGTACTTATATATTTTATTTGTATATACTTACATAACAATTGACTTATATAGTACTTTTTTACTTTCCTACGAAAGCAGATCCAAGTAGCTTCAGATAGCTTGCCTGTGGGTGAAAGCAGATTTCCAAAGCCTGTCAAATTAATTCATTCCATCACATTCCTATTCCAGAGACATCGCGTTGAGATCTTCATTTCATCCTTCAAAACGATGTCGCGTCGAGCACTTCCGAATCTGAAGAAACTCTTTGACGAAGTGCCATCCTCTTTTCGCAAAGCCTCGTCGCACGGTGTCGCTCCAAGAGCTTAACCATGCAGCTCGAGAGTGTCCCTGGGTGCATGCTGCCACCCCAAGCTGTCGATATCTTCATTTGCAGTTTACTTAGTTTACTTAGTTTACTTAGTTTGCTTAGTTTACCAAGTTGACTTCCATCTTAAAGAGTGTCATGAAAATCATGAAACACCCGATAAGTGTTGTGCCATGATGATGTCCAGTATGCCCATGCTCACATGGCCAAGACCAATGTGTTCATTGCAATATGGCATTGCAAGCTGATTTTTGTTTGGGCCTATCAGAGTCTAGCAGGCTTCGTTCATTGGCGTTTATTGGTGTTTGTTAGTTCAATTGAATGTCAAATTGGATGAACTAACAAGTTGGTTCGCTTTCTTTTGGTGGTGTTTTTTCGATGTGTTATGCTCTTTCTCCCAGAATGCGGTTTGTGCCAGGCAAAGGTTTGGCTGCAATGGAGTCCACTTGCAAGGAGATGAAACAACTCATCATTGCAGGCGCCAGAGTGTCCCTGTCCTACAATGAATCAAACCTATGATCTCAGTTTTTACATACAGACAGTACATATGCGTTATTTATATAGATATTCATCATTTTTACCCTCTTTGTGAGTTTTGGGATAGTCGCAGAATAGGAAATGTAGACATTACATTATTGGAACACTATATTACACTATATCATTTGATACCATAAGTTCTATGTGTATCTTACGTGATATGATAAAGTATGTATTGCATATCCTATGTCATATGCAGAGAAATCACATGTAATCACATGTCAAGGTTTACATTTGTGAGTCAAAGAATGTACACTATATGATTTGTTACACACTCTGTGTCACATATCTTATATGTTTACTGTACTATGTTTTCATTTGCTATATTCCACATTGCATACACGACATGCTCTTGCCATTTGAGTGCTGCTGCATGCACCAAACTATGTCAACAGCAATTTCAATCAGAATTGAAATGCATTTGTACTTGTACGTTCATTAAAGTGTTGCCATTTTCTTCTCTTAGAGTGACTTGGCTGACAGAAAACAAATGTGTGGAATTGAAATGTTTGCTCGTCCTTGTGCGAGAAGCGTATTCTCTGTATCTTTCAAATTGTAGCAGACAGGGGTATTTCCTCAGCCGTCAAAATTCCAAATTGAATGGTGACAGGGCGACAATCCTTCAACTTTTGAAGAACCTTAGTTGAAGAAGATGGTGTTGTTCAGGCGAGTTTTGGATGCAGTGGTTCAGTTTATCCTTGCCGGACTTTGCCAAGCCCTCAGAATCGATCAGTAAGCAGAAGTAAGATCCATGTCGGAGTACATCGATGCTTCAGCACATGTATATACATATGCTTCCGTTTCATTTTGAAGATGTCTGAAGATAATGATTATGTTTGAACATGCTTGAATCTTGTCAGATTCTGTACGATTGGCAAATTCGGAAGCACAAGAGTCGTCAAGTCATGATTGGCAGGAGCTGACCGGAGACTGCCTAGGCATCTTGACACGAGGCCCATGAAAAGCACTTCTTCAATCTTGTTCAATCTTAAATTCCTGGTTTCTTCATGGTCTCTCACAGCTGGAAACTGAGTGCTTTGAAATCTCATCGGCCACGTTTGTGCATATTGTGCTTCAAGACCACTGACATAACTCAACTGACATCTCACACCTTAGATTTTCTTACATCTTCTTACATCTTACATTTTTTGCGCTGTGCGATGTTCCGCGTGGCAGAATTCCGCGCCTTTGGAGGTGACACCGAAAGCCGCACGCAGGTGAAAAAGTTGCTTGGCACTTTTTGGAGGACCCTATCCGTCCCTTGGCACTTTGTTTGGGAGATGGAGGAGGTTGTAGAACAAAAAATCGGCCATTTGAGCGACTGCTTTCTAGTACTGGTGCCTCCAGTGGCATCTCCAAGGCAAGTCACACGATGATTGAACTCCAGGGAATGCGACTACCATTGACGAGCTTTGCCTCCGTGAAGCAACTGATCTTAAAGGCCTGCAGCTGGACTCAAGCATCAAAGGTTTGTCGGACATAATTTGATCAATTCGCAGTACATCTTAATTGGCATCATTGATTTGTTTCTTTGGCATTTTTTTTGTGTACCTTGTTGTGACATGTTGTGACTCTTGTGCTTGATATGAACTTGATGTATCTTGATAAGCTTGCGCTGCAAGTCACGATGGACAGGTGGAGCAGGCACTGGCCAAGACTCGCCGGCGCCAAAACGGAGCCATGTCCCAGAGCACAGAGTCATTAAGTCTCCGTTCACACTGTTTGTGTTTTTGGTATTTGATAGTTCTTTGATAGTTCTTTGGTTCTCCATTCGGCAAAAGTTACTTGCTTACTTTGTACCAGGAGTCTCTGGGCGTGTTTTGCTGAGACATATTCGCACGGAGCCAAGTCATCACTTAAATCACTTTATTCCGATGGCTGAGGAAGGCTGAGAACCAAATCACTTATTCATGTTTAATGTGTTTGCCCAATTCTATATATTGAAATTGACAGTTGTATTTGTTTGATTTTGATCCTGTTTGCAAGCTTTGGTAGTGCACAAAGATGAACTCCAAATCTTCCCGTAGGTTGTCAGCATGTTGTTCAGCTGTACTGATGCGTTTATTTTCGTCAGGTGTCCTTTGCCTACTCAGTTAGATGATTATTGATCCGGCTGTTTCAGATAAATATTGAACATCTGTACATCCTACACTTTCCTACACTTTTCTACACTTTTTACTCATATGTTTACTTCTTTCCTTCCTGAAGATCTATGAAGCTTGAGGCTTCTGCCAGGAGGCCCAAGCACCAGCCCCGTACCGTGGAACTGATGCTATTTGCCGAGCTTGTGTTCGGAACTTAGTGCGGCAGCTATGCTTTGGAACGTGTCAGGAGGGCAGAAAGCTTTGGCCTGGCTGGGTACATGTAAGCTGCAAGACCAGCCTCGCATGATCTCACAATGTGAATGTTTGGAAAACCCTGGAAAAACAACACGACATTCACATTCATTCACGATGGTAACTGGTAACTATCATGATTTGGTTGCACAAGACTTGATATGGCAAATCCTCATTATCTAGATTTCGAAGACACACAGGTTCGGTTCCAAGAGTCCCGCCCCGATACAATTCTCCAAGCATTTACACACAAGAGAAAACATAAAAGGTAAGAACAGGTTCTTACAGAGAGGTTCTCACTTCTTTGGTTCTCTCTTGTTCTGTCTTCATCTCTGTTCTCTTTTTTTCTTACTTTCTTTCCTTTTTCTCCTTCTTCTTTCTTACATGTTCTTACACTTCTTCTTACTCCTTACATCTCCTTACTTCTCTTCTTTCACTTCTCTTTCTCTTACACTTCTTTTCCTCTTTCTCTTATTTCACTTCTCTTTCTTACTTTGTTCATTTCCCCATAGCGAAGCTACTTGGGTTCTTAATTCAAGTATAGGACGAAACTGCGTCGACACTTGTGCCGGATCAGTGTCGCAGCTTTTCTGGTCAGTGCTGCTGCAGTTTGGGGTGCCGCTGCCTTGGGTGTCGCAATTTTTCCAGTGGGTTGCTATCTGGAATCTATGCTGTCGTATTGTTTTTGCTTCTTATTGTTCCCTTTCATTAGGCTTCTTTCCTACACTTCCTCTATCACTCCTTAGACATCTATACACTTCTTTCTTCCATCTTTCTTCTATTTGTCCCTTAGTTTCTCTATCGTTCTTCTGTCTTTCTTCTATCTTTCTCACTTCCTCTATCATCTTCTTTCATCTTCCTTGGTCTTCCTTGGTCTTCCTGCTTTCCTTTGGAGCTGGCCCAGGAGCCGATCTGCTTTGAGATGGAGAGTCCTGCTGGTGGAGTCCAACAGCTGGAGTCTCAAAGCTGAAGCTAAGCGAAAGAAACAGAAAAACGATATAGAAATATAGTGAAATGTATGTGTATATATATATATATTCATTCATGATTTTATCTATAATGAAATGTATGTATGTATGTATGTATGTATGTATGTATGTATGCATGCATGCATGCATGCATGCATACATACATACATACATACATACGTACGTACGTACGTACGTACGTATGTATGTATGTATGTATGTATGCATGCATGCATGCATGCATGCATACATACATACATACATACATACGTACGTACGTACGTACGTACGTATGTATGTATGTATGTATGTATGCATGCATGCATGCATGCATGCATACATACATACATACATACATACGTACGTACGTACGTACGTACGTATGTATGTATGTATGTATGTATGCATGCATGCATGCATGCATGCATACATACATACATACATACATACGTACGTACGTACGTACGTACGTATGTATGTATGTATGTATGTATGCATGCATGCATGCATGCATGCATACATACATACATACATACATACGTACGTACGTACGTACGTACGTATGTATGTATGTATGTATGTATGCATGCATGCATGCATGCATGCATACATACATACATACATACATACGTACGTACGTACGTACGTACGTATGTATGTATGTATGTATGTATGCATGCATGCATGCATGCATGCATACATACATACATACATACATACGTACGTACGTACGTACGTACGTATGTATGTATGTATGTATGTATGCATGCATGCATGCATGCATGCATACATACATACATACATACATACGTACGTACGTACGTACGTACGTATGTATGTATGTATGTATGTATGCATGCATGCATGCATGCATGCATACATACATACATACATACATACGTACGTACGTACGTACGTACGTATGTATGTATGTATGTATGTATGCATGCATGCATGGATGTATGTATGTATGTATGTATGTATGTATGTATGTATATTTATTTTTATATATATTTTTTATATATATATTATATATATATTATTTATATATATATATATATATATTCATGATTTTATCTATATTGAAAACAATAAAGTCTTAATCAAAGTCTTCAAACATGGCAAACAAACGCAAAGAACACGTTTTCACATCAATTTGCTTTCTACGCAACAAGCTTTACGGAATCGAGTTTTTGGACTCCCTGGTGTGGCTAACATTGGGAACCCCCATGCCTTTACTTCCTCATTTCGCTGCCTTGAGTTCCTGTATCCTGAAAGGCTCGCCCTGCAGCTGAAGTGGGTGGAGAACGAGGCGTTGGATTTCTTATTCATTTGAATGATTTCTTGAACCTGAAAATCATGTATGAATTGCATCAAATCTCGAAGAAAATCGTGTGTTCCAACGCATTCCAGTTGTAGATTGTACTTTTGATGCATCCAACACTGAATAAGTTGACCAAGTTGACTTCAGGTTTGTGGCTTTTATTTCATGCGTTTGACGTGACTGAAAGATACTGAAAGCCGATGTTAAGAAAAGTCTCAGGTTTTCAAAGATCAGAACTGCTTTGTGTTGCAAAGTAATGCTCGATGTCACTGCAAGCGCAAGGTCCGCTTGCGAGTCACAACCCCAGAGCCTTTGAGTGATGCTGGCGCAATTTTGTTAGTTTTGTTTAACATGTTTTGACGCGTACAATAATTCACTTGTGCATGCTTTGGTAATCAAGGCGATGTGCCCATTGCAGACGATTCTCCATAGCAGAAGGATTACTAGATGATACTAGATGATTGGTTGGCAACTGTTGGCAATCGCATCGAAACTATAGCACTTGCTTTGACTTTAAAGCGAGAAGCTTACAGTACGTAGTATATAATCAAGAAAGAGAGAGAGAGAGAGAGAAGGAAGAGGAGAGGACGGGGAGCCAGAAGAGAAGTGAGATTTCAGACTGGCAGATGCCGGATGTCAAGATGTCAGATTGGCAGATGTAAGAGGTTGATATGTCAGATGAGATGACGTAAGATGTGAGGATGTGAATGTGTAAGATTTGCAGATCCAACATTTGAAGATGTGCAGGTGCAAGATTGTGAGGTGGAAGATTGACAGATGTAAGATGTTGAGGTGTAAGGCACCGAAATTGAATATTGAACATGCAAAGGTTTAAGATGGCAGATGTAGGATATGAAAATGTGAGATGTAAATGCAAGATGTTAAGGTGTGAGATGTGAAAATGTAAGATCGGCAGATGCAAGACGTGAAAATTAAAATGGAAGGTGTATGAGATGTGAGGGATTGTGAGGGTGTAAGATGTCAAGATGGAATACGTGAAGACATACGATCGGCAGATGTAAGATCTGAAGATGTAAGGTACGAAGGTATGAGATTTCAAGGTGCAGAGTGTGCAGATGTAAGATGTGAAGATGTAAGATTGGCAAATGTCAGGCGTGATAATATGAAATTTGAAGATGTAAGATATGAGATGTGAAGGTATGAGATGTGAAGACGGGAGATGTGAAGGTGTAAGATGTGCAGATATGAAATGTATTGAAATGTGAAGATAGGTGAGATATGTAGTGTGTAAATTGAAAGGTGTTCTTTATGTGTGTGTGTGTGTGTTTCTTTATGAAGGGAGCTCTTAAATCCTGACGGCGGGTGACTTGATGGTTTCGAGTCACCAAGATGACATCAAGATCCCCAGTATCCATGAAGGGCATGGCTTCAACCTGAGGTCATGAATTGCGAGAACGGCAAGCACCGCAGCTGCAAGTGATGCCTTGAAACCTCCCAGGTCACCACCGTCTTCCATCGTTGAACTGTGCAGAGAATGTTCCAACAATTCATGCAGCGCAGATGACTTGCGATGCTTCGGGTCATCAATGCGGGGCAAGATTTGTTCCCAAGAAGGTAGATAGCAAGAGCCAACATTTTGTTTGTAAGGAGGATGATATCTCCCTGACTAGAGATAATCCGTCTCGAGGCTTCGTTTGTCGATGACATAGTGGTAAATAGATTGGCAATTTTGGGCAAAATTTGGCATTCAATAGTGAATTGTGGTTTTAACTTTTTGTGTAACTGAGCTGTCACTGTGCCGAGGTGCCCCTTTCCAGTAGCTTGGTTGAACAGGATTTGCGGCGGGTGCGGTTTGTTTTTCTCTCGCATTCAGCAGTTTGACGGCAGCATGTGTTTGTGTGGAATCGTGGAAAGCACTAATGATACATACTGTATGTAATTCACTAGTGCAAATTCTACAGCATTCACTTATATACAGAGATGAAATAAGCAAAATTAAGCAAACACAGAAAATTCGGTAGACAAGTTTGAGAGAAAAGGATGTCTACTGAGTGAAAGCAGTTGACAGGTGCCGGAAGGCTCTCCGAGCCGCACTCTGTCGGTTGATGTCCTCGCGTTGTGCAAAGTACCGCTATTGGCGACTCGAGGGTCGCAGGCGCACGAGAACGCGAAACACCAAGTTGGAGAAACGTCAGAAATAGAGTAGAATGAATTCTAATGAACTCTCACAAATTCAGAAAACACCAGAGTTGATTTGTCAGAGCCTAATGAAACACTGAAATAGATGCTGCGTTGGTACTCTGAAATGGGGATGGTGCTGACCCTCCCATTTCCTTGTACTAATCAAATGGGGGTAATCTCCTCCCTGCTAGTTGGGTTCTAGCTTCGTGTTTGCGATTGGGTTGGTTTCAATTGTGGATTTGATTGTCGTGTGATGCCGTTTGGTTGTTCCATCGCGCCATCTATCAGTGACTATTGTTGGCCACTACTAAGAATTAATTCCGAACCATTTTAAACTTCTTCATTCAACATTACCTACCATTATTGACCAGCACAGTCATCCTTAAAACATCAGGCATATCGTTCCCTAGTTCTATGACGATGATGGTGATGATGATGACGACGCCGACGCCGCCGACGACGACGACGATGATGATGATGACGACGACGATGATGATGATGCTGGTGGTGGTGGAGGTGGTCATGATAATGGTGATGTCTTCTGATGTTGGGTAGAGATTGCTAGATACAAGGAAGCACCCCGAATCAGCCGAACAGCACCAATGGAACCCATGAGAGACCCAGGAAGGCAGAAACATAAGGAACAGAATCGTGAAAACGTGTTCACATGTATTGCCTCATTTCCTCATCCATTCCACTCAGAAGATTTCAAAACTGTTTCATTAATATAGGCTATATAGGTGTCATTTCGGTTTCTCCTTCTTTCACCCATTTCCCGTTTTTCCAATCTTCGCCTCCAGTGTTCTTGGGGCCAAGCCTGACACATCTCTGGTGTTGATGGTGTGCATCAGCCAATGTTTGAAGGTGAAAGTTGGCGCGGGCTGGTACCCAGTCGGATTCTCAGGCACTTGCAGGCGCTTGCAGATAGAAATCTGGTCAAAAGGTGAAAAAAGGAAAATGGAAGAAACAGAATGCTTGGAATGCAAAGGCAAGTTTGAAGCAGGAGAAGCTTAAATGATTTTGCTGAAACTGAGCTGGCTCTGGCACTGTCCTGTTTTCTGAGACCAGTGGCATCACAGCGGCTTTGCTTCCTCAAGCCGAACTTTGGCAGGCACTACAGGACAAGGCTGGACAGCGATGTACAGCGTCCAATTGAATACTGTCCATTCAAGTTGTCGCCTTAGCATTGTTCTTGACAAGTTGGTGTAACTACATCCTTGTCATGCCGAGTCGTTTTGCTAACCACTGTGGGTGGCAACCCCACAGCTGCCAGCGGAGTAGATGCTTTGATTTGGTACACATTCACTGAAGACCTTAACTTTGGAATGCCGCATCAAGATTCTCCAGCAGATCCAACTATTGGTTGAATCTTATTAAACATTTGCATTTGCTTTCAGTTGACTTTTAGTCTTATGCAGATACCTGTGCATTTTGATCTTGCATGCCAGGGTCTCACCTGTGTCATTGCAGTGGCTGATTTCATCGACTGTCAGCTTGCCCAAGACGGGAAGAGTCGACAGTTTGAGAAATTCACTCCCAAACTGTCCCAGTTTGGTTTGGCTTTGACATTGCCGTGTTGACATTGTAATGCATTGCAACTACTCCAAGCCAGATTCAAGGTCCTGAACTTTTGGCGCAAGTGAATCTCAGCCTTGACCCCAGACAAAACTCTTTGACATTTGGTGAGTTCAAGGAGTTTCAAGGGGCTACTTTTCTAGCTGGAAACGAGAGACAATTTGACTGAATCTCATTGAATCTCATTGAATCTCCACAGGAGTCTCCACATGGTTTGCTTTTCAATGAGATTCATTGAATCTCGTTTTGCATCTGTTTCTTCTTAACGTTTGGCTTTGGAGAGCTCCTTGAGGCTACGTGAATTGCTTGTCCTTGCAATTCCCATGATGCGATGTTCAGAAGGTCGGGTTTGAACATGCGTCGTGTCTACTGTTTAAAGTGTTGCATGTTTTGATGGGTTTTGTGCGAAGAAGAGATTGGAGCAGCTTGACATGTTTGAAATACTGTATTTAAGAAGTTTCCTTCCACTACAGCCACACATTTGTTAATTTCCTTTCGTTCTTGCCACAATTGCAGGTTCCAGTCACGGGAGAGAATCAGAGTGCCAGAGGCTTTGCCCAAGATGAAGGGCTCCCAAGATCTTGGGAGAGCTTGCCATTTTATTTCTAGACTTCAAAGATATTGATAATTGACATGTAGATATTTGTTTCATACATATATATATATATATATGTATATGTATATGTGTGTATACATACATACATACATACATACAGATTCAATTACTGTATGACACGAGACTTTGTCACTTTCAGGCTGGGTTCTCCAGCATGTCAAGCTCTAAAAATCCAAAAAAAAAACGTTGCGGCCAACGATGCTGCAGCTGACGATGCTGCAGCCAATGATGCTGCGAGAAGCATCAATAAGCTGGGTGCGTTTGAACGTGCAGCTGGCTGTAAAACTTATGGAATCATTTGGCAACGCATTCAAGACTTGACCACCAATCCAAGTTTCAGTATGTAGTCTTCTCATGTTGAGCTGCCATCCATCTTGTGCTCAGCTGCACTTGTGTCAGTCAGACTCCGCTCCATCAAAAGCATTGCAAGGGGATGAAATTGTATTGTTTAAAGATCTTTGTTGGAGTGAAGTCCCAACTTCTGGCACAAGTCAAAGAATAGCAGCATGAGCAGTCGACAATAGTCGACAGCTGCCTTGAGCAACGGTTGAGTAATGCAAAGTTGTCCAACGCATTCTTCAGGCGTCAGATGCTCAGCACTGGCCTGGAAATGAACGAGCCCGGAAAAGCAGAGCCAAGATGGAGACCGCACATGTACTACAAGCTCGAGATATTTGAGAAATTTGGACAATAACATTTATATATATATATACAGTATATATATACATATGTGTATTTAAATGTACATATATATATATATATCGTTATATTTATTTACAGAGTATACATAGAACTATACAGAATACATGTAAATAATTGTAAATTTCTATAGATATATAATATATACACGTGAATATTATGACTGAAACAATTCTTTGATTCATCAAGGCGCTTCTGGTCTCATGGGACCGATGACGAATCAGAAATTTACTGGCCAAAACTCAACTGTTAGTTTTCAAGAAAGGGCAGCGTCATGTTCCAACTCTTTCCAGTCTTCACATCAATCGACGATTTACACCGCATATGTTCCACTTTTCCTCCCAAAGTTGGAGGGAACTAAGGAGTGCCAGGGTGTTGTTGTCGTGCGATCTGTGTGATGATGAGGATGATTTGGAGGTATTGGTGCTGGAGAGCTTGTCGGACGATGCTGGCTGATTCGATGAAAGTCACTGCACTAGTCACTCCCAACATCAGGATGGATCAGGACGAACAAGAGCATGGGCAACCGACGCAACGCGCATTGAATTCTTAATGTTGCATTGCTTGCATGTTGCACCTTGCCGCTCAACATCCAATCCGATTCCAAGAAGTACTTGTGACTTGTGGGATTTCGTATGTCAGCCATAGCCAGATTCCAACAGAGCTCTTCAACTATTGAATGTTCAAGTCGCCAGCCCCTGCTCCACTAGCCACTCTGAAGGTGCTGTACTGTACAACTAAATCGAGGTAAAAGATGGTAAAATGATTCACACAAATGTCAGAGAGCAGCCATTCTGAAGCAACTCACACTTGCAAGACCCTCATTTAACGCACTTGACATCACTTGATTGACACATTGAAGCAATTTGAAGCAGCTCTTGTAGAACGATCTGGTCATTGATCAGCGCTTTGACAGAACCCTATGCTGCTACCAGATAGGCGAGTCGGCGAGTCTTCGGCCAAAGATGCCAAGACTCGCAGGGGCGTGGCTTGAACAAATCGGCAGCGTAGATGTAGATGAGCTTTGACGAGCTTTGATGAGCTTTGAGGGTGTCACGTGGAATGTCTAAATGTCAAAATCTAAGCTTCAGCTGAATTGGCTGAGACGAGGCCTTTGTTTCACTCTGCGGGGACTTGCATCGCACGTGGGAAAGAACGACTATCGCGAGCAAACTGCTCCGCAAGAGCGAGCTTATTAGGTGTTGATCTACAAAGATGCCTTTTAAGATTCTTGGATGTCGAAAGGGTTCCTGAATTTTTCGTGCAATGCCCCCGCAGCAATTCGGGCATGGCCTTGCCAGCAGCAATGAGAAAGAGGCCGGAGAAAATGCGTGCCGTCTCGAAGACTGCATGGCATTGGCCATGTCCGCATAATTTGAGCTTTCAATTTTGTAGGCCCTTGAAGGCCTGAACTGAAGAAAGCACAGCTAGGCATGCAGAGCTAGGTGATGTCAAAGGCAAGAATGCAAGTGGCTTCTGCCTGCACTGGCATGGACATAGAGATACTTAAAAAGTAGCTGCGTAGCTAGTTTGGCTGCAAGCGTCGGAGTGTGAGGTGTCGAACATGGGGATTCGGGAATTACAGGCATATACGGCGGCACGCGTTGAAGGGTTGAATTGGCTTTTCAACTTGAAGAATGTGCAGGCTCAACATGGCTTAAGCAAATTTAGACAATGCTGGATGAGGATTATGAGGATGTGCTACAAGACTTGCTTTAAGATGTTTTTTGTTTTTCAGGGAAGTGCGAGGCAATCTCCAAGTGCCAGGAAGATGTATGCTGTGGCAGTGGATGACCATGAACCGTTGTCTTCAGGATAAAGGCTTTTGGGTGACCCGACTACAGAGAAAACAACGCTATGTTCTGAAATTTCTGGAATGTGGTCATGCTAGATGCAAATTCTAGCAACAATTTGCAAAAGTGAATATATGGATGTCTTCTTAGCATGCAAGCAACCACCTTTGTAAAGGGCTTGCGCATGCCTGCGCTGTTTTGTGCTTCTCATATCAAAGTTACAGTAGGTGGCGAGCTAAATGGGCTTGTCCCACCGAACAAGATTTGTTTTGTTAGTTATTGTTTATATTATACATGTTAATTCATTGATTTATATAATGCTTTATCACTCATTTATTTGTATGTATCCACTTTCAAAGAAGTCAAGTGTTTGCATGGCGGCAAGTGAACAAGGTAGCCTAAAATGCTCTCATCCGGCTTTCATTTTTACTGAGAAAGAGGTTGGACCTCATTTGACCATGAACATGTTGTGAGGCCAAAGGCGAGCATCCTATGGATGCAGGGAGGCTGGGGAACTGTAGCGAGGCTAAGATGTGACACGATCCAAGATGTTGTCTCTCACCTTGTTCCACCGTGTCAACTATGTCCTCCCAGAAGGGAAAAATACATAAAGATCTTCGTCCTCAATAGCCCAATCCATCATTTCACCTGAGGTGCAATGATACAACTATACAATCACTACGGACGCATCTATATTCATGGTATGCGCATGTTTCAAAGGCTTCTTTGCACGGAGCACAAGTGTTTTGTTAGCTCTTGTTTCAATTCACGAGTGAAGTTTTTAGGCCTTGACCGCTTTACCATGAGGCAAAGCGCTCTGTTTATGTTTTCTATAAGACAAACATGCAAAGGCAGAATGTTCACCATCGATGGTCGCTCCTATGTACAATTGCAGCAAACTCGTTTGGACTGTTTTTCATGGCAATCATGTCTCCCTCCTGGAAAGATGCAGAAGAAAGATCGGGGATTGATTCGACGGGTTGACAAAAACTGGTTTTCATTTCACACATGTTTACCCATTTACCATTGTCTACGATGGTCTATTTCTCGGAGTTTTTCCCCACTCGGTGTCTCTGGATGGAACTGATCCCGTTCCTCTCCTCTCCTCTTTTCCTCTTCTTCTACTATTCTACATACTCTTTTCTACTTACATCATCTTATATATCTACTTGGAATCTACCTAGAATCTACTTACTCTTTTCTACTCTGCTCCTTGCCTCTCCTCCCCTCCTCTCCTTTACTTTGCATCCTGCGACTTCCTGCTGTGTGCCTTGGCGACGTCCCAGTGCTCGGAAGAG
>VSDK01011674.1:63698-82933 GCA_009767595.1 Symbiodinium kawagutii | reverse complement strand
GAAAAACCACAGAAAATCAGATGTCTCAGAAAGTCTCAGAAAGTGTCAGAATATCCAGGGAAAGTGTCAGAATAGATGCCACAGAAAGTCAGAGCTGATGGATTGATGTCAGAATTCATGTCGCAAAGGAGCTCAGAATGTCACACATCAAATAAAGTGTCAGAAGCAATCTCAGATCTTAGTTCAACAAATGTGAGAATCTTTACGCCAACCTAAATGTCAGAAAGCACGTCAGAACGTGTGTCAGTCCATCTACCAGATTGTACCAGTACGTCGAAATAAGCTTCACTACGTCTCGGAACGAATGTAAGCTTTTATGGTCTTCTTTATGCCAGAACACAGCTCAGAGTATATGCCAGCTTGAAATCTCGCAACGCGTTTGTTGCTCTAAGTGCAGTTGGTTTTCAACAAGCAATGTGGTCGATCTGCGCCTGTTTCTTCTGGCTTCCCTTCCCATCAGCTGCAAAGGGTAGAGTTTTAAAATGTTTTAGATGCGCTTTGCTGTCCAATGCTTCTGTGAATCGGTCACAGGTTCTGTCAGTAAAGAGGGCTTTGCATCATGTAGCTCCAATTGCAAGGACGCTTTGTCCGTTTGAGCCCACTGAAATTATCACACTTTGGATGGCATGGCTTTGTTTGATTGAACATGTCATTGTGTTTTTCATTATGTTTGTAGCTGATTTAAGATGAAACAAGGTTTGTCAAGGCTTCTAAACACATGATCGCACTTGCCAATGCTTTTTGGATTTCTTTTGCATGTTTGATGTTTCTGCGTCAGTGCATCATTCTTGTGGGTCTTCGCAGGGTGCCCCGGAAACAAACTGACTGTCAAGAGCCATATAGTATAGTTCAATTGTTTTAGTAACTTAGTACCAATCAGGAGTCTAAATAAACTCATATTCAAGTCATGGTTTGTCTCTTGCGTGCATGGACATGCTAAGGTGCTACACATGTAAACACCATGGCATTTTTAAAGCGGCGGTTGAGCAGCATGGAGGGGTGAAGATTGAGATGTTTGATCACTTGTAAGATCTTGTGAGCATGAGAGTTTCTCCATTTGAACGATTGAAGATTCTGTTAGGCATCGTTTTCTCCTAGGCACAACAAGCTTCAGTGCAGAGCCCTTCTTCTGCAGTACCAGAATTGCTAGAGGCAGGAGATGGCAGGTTTTGGAAGGATGCCTGAGGAGGGAGAAGTACCATGAAGTGGACGTGTGTTTTAAGATCTTCCTGCAGACGCAGAATGCTTCCAAGCTGTTGGTTGACATTTTCAATGCAGAGCTTGACCAGGATTAATGAAGCAAGGAAGAAGACATTCAATGATATTCAATGAAAAATTCAACGAAAATAGCCAATTAAGTTCCCTTGTGATTGAAATCCCTTTTACGACAAAGGTTCAGGGTGCACCTTCTTGTTGGACATTGGACAAGGATGCAAACGGATGGAAACGGTCCACATTGGCCTCAGGCTGTCAGTGTTCTGCCTGGAATTGGTGTTCAACTCCAGGGCCGAATCTTGCGCTTTGGTGCTATGCCGCAGGAGCTCTCCCAATCCCACATCCCACCATTCCTCGGTGAGCCAATACAGTCACTACCACGTCAATCCCACTCAACCCTCTCAACTCTTGGAATTGCGAGGTTTGATCGTTCTGTGGTTGGACCAGGGTAATTGCAATAGATGGATTTAGATGGTATGAATCCAAATCCCTTTGCGTTTACTTTTGGCGTTCAAGCTGAGATCAGAACATGTCACAACTCTTGCATCACTTGTTCGCAGCCAAAAGAAGTTGTATTCCGTGACGTCATATGACTTCAACTTTTGTCAACCTTGCATCATCGTCATTTCGTAGCTTCCTCCAGATGATTGTGATGATTGTGTGAAGACTTTGTCGCTGCAGAAAGTTTATGTGCATATACTTCCCCAACTGGACAAAAGGCAATTTCGACAAATTGATTCAGATAGTGTTAGACGGTGCTTTTGGGAATTTGGAAATGAAAAGTACGAAACAGTTTGGAGGAAAATGGACACAGCTCCTGCCACTCAGTTTGATCTGGGGACATGTTTTCTTTCTTACCCGTGGCGCATGTTTATCACGGGTCTAACATTCTTTTGAGAGAACTCTTCGGTCAAGGGCCTTTCTAGTCATCCAGAGTCATCCACGTTTCCATTTTCAAACGGAGTGGTCTGAAGGTAGCATGCAACAATCTGCAACATTGTTTCAATGATTTTCAATGTGTTGTTCAAACTTCATGGTGTTTGCAATGTGTGTTTTGTGAGTAGGTCCTTACCTTCCGTGCTTGCAGGATGTGGTGTCTGACTTTGGGCCGCCGCAACAGGCAGGTTCCCTCCACATTTTGGCAGATGCCTTCGGCCATTTGAAACTTTGCAGTTTTATGATGTTTCATGATGTTTGCATTTTTTCTTTATTTGAAACTTTGCAGTTTTTCAGTGGTTTTCAGTGGTTTCAGGTTTGCATGAAAGATTTTGATGCGTTTCGAATCCACTCCGGAAGGGCACCGCCAGATCCTCAGGCCTCAATTTCTTGAGAGAGACAGAGAGCTCGCATAAGCCATGCCTATGCTGCCTATGCTTTTTTAACATTCACCAGGGCTTTCAAATATTAAATCGTCCTAACCCTTTTTCCAAACTTTGGATCAAATTTGAACGGCAGAAAACCATAGAAAATAACAGATCGAAGATAAACACAGAAGTTGGCCAATGGCCTCCAAATCCAAGCAAGGTCAAAAAGCCTCGATTACTACTACAACTACTTCTATTACGGTCAGAGCCTCGGATAGGGAAGAGCTGAAGTGAAGATCAGGATGGAGTAAGGATGAGGATGTAGGACCGTCGGTAGGACCACTTAGGATGTAGGGAGATGCCTTCAATGCCTTCGATGCCTTCGCTTCGATTTCAGGTTTGGATGCTTTGTTTGATGGGCCTCAAACTCAGTGCAACTTTGAGCTCAGGGACTCGTTGCCTCGTTGCTGTTCTTCGTTTCGAGAGCCGTAAAAGCCATAGGACAAAGCCAACAGGAATCAAAGGAATCGAAGGAATCCAATAGGAAGCGTTGCAGTATCTGCTTGGGAACTGTCGCAGTGTTTGCTTTCTGTGCTCGGGATTCTCCTACCCAGATCAATTCGCAGCGACATTCTTTGCGCAGGCAGACACACTTGTTGCAGAAAGTCATTCTTCACCTGCTTTAGCCCTAGCTTTGACAAGGATAGAAAACCAAACAGAAGGAACATGAAGGAACGGGCAAGCGAAGAAGCGAAGCTAGTGCTTCAAGAACAATGACGTACATCAGCACACATCAACATAATTCTTAACATACATCAACCATGCAGATCATGCAGTTGAATTCATTGCACGACTTTTTGCATCAACCCTCCTGAGAAGCTGTAGGAATCCTCCCACGCATGAGCGTTTCTCTCGCTACACGCTGCTTGGCTGACAAGAGATTTACTTGGAAAGGAATAGAAAGCAATAGAGAGGAGGAATATGAAATCAAATGAACAGATCCATCATTGCACCTTCAGCTTTTCCTGATACGAGTGTTGTCATCGCCGTGTCTTCAAGAATCAAGGCGCTGCTTTTTCCAACTCGTTCTTGAAGACAAGGAGCCGCAGATGCAATGGGTTCTGCTTTCACGAGCAAGCACCTTTACCATCCTTTACTAAGAACTTTACTAACCTTTAATTTCTTGTGTTTTCTTTGTGTCTATGTTCGCTGCTTTGTTTGTCTTGTTCCGCTTCAGGAAGCTGAAGCAGAAGCTTCTGGAGATCCGATTCTTAGACAGGCTCCAGACAGCTTGTTCTGACAGACTGAATCTTGCCACGAAATTACTTAGACTATCAACCCATATTAACCCACCCAATGCAATAATATCATGTCAAATGTTGAAATAGGGTCTGTAAGTTGATTCACCGCAGAAGTATGTAGGACTTGCAAGTGTGTTGGCGACTGGGTTTGGTTTTTTGAACAGGATAATTGTGAGACCCTGGGATTGACATGCGAGCACGACAGGACGATGAAAATTCACTTGGCGAGGTTCGGATGCTGAATTCATTTTGTTTACCGTGGTCTATGTTGACAGGTCTTTCCAATTCGAATTCAGACTTCTTCGCGCCCTCACAGCTCAATGTTCTCCCGAAGCCGTGTCTCACAGCTTTGTTCGCGGCTTTTGTTTGGACCTTTGTTCCAGTGAGGAAAGTCCACGGAATTTGTGAGAGCATAAAGATTTTGAAAGTAAGGATGAATCTTACGTAGAATTCATATAATATATGTATATAATTGTATATATACATATTATGCATATACATACTTGTCTACTAGTCTACTTGCTCATTAAATTATGCACGCTGAAGATCAAGTGCTTTTGCGGACCTCAGTGGCTGATGACGCAAGAACCGGGTCTCGCTCGGGATGCAAAACCAGGCAACTTACAATCAACATCAAAAATTGAACAACTGATGAATTAATGAATGATTAATCAACAATTGATTAATTAATGAATTAAACATTCTGCAATCAAAAATTAATCTTTAATGCACTTGAGCTACGTTACAAATCGCTGTGTCCTGCCATGACGGAGTCCGGGCAGTCCAAACGGCAGAAGTTCATTGAGCGACACAAGAAATTTCATCGTGGCTCGAGCTTTTTGGCCAAGGCTTGGGCCGGCTGTCGTTGATGTCGTAGCACAAGTGGCACGTGTCGCAGCAACTTTGAGTCCAAAGCTGTGCTAAAAATTGACATTTACAGTATCTTTGTTGAATCTTGTTGACATTTGCATGAACACTTGCATGAACATTTACAGTATCTTTTTAGGCCCAAGCGCATGAAAGCCATCACCGTCACCACGAAGAAGACAAAGGTGGCATCGGCTTTTCCACGACCTTCTTGTTTACAGCGTTGCCCTGGCCGAGATATCAAGCACTTTACATTCAGAGCTGCAACAATTGCAACAAAATGTGCACGAGCTTGTGTTCTACAGTTGTGTGTTTGACATTTTGTATGAGCGGAGTCAAGTTTCAGACTGCTCCTCAGGTTTGGCATGAGCACCTTGGAAGATCTTGGAAGATCTTGGAAGCAAAGCTTTGCTTATTTTTATTTATTTTTGCTTCAATTTTCGACAGATTTGGGTTTCAAGCTGCACAGCCTTTGGGCCCTTGTCACTGCCCATAGCTTTCGGCTGAGGCAGCTGGTGGGTGGGAAACGCAATCTTTGCGCAGCTCCCACTGCTGGTTGAAGGCCAAACTGTGAGATCGACTCGCCCAAAGGGACCCCATGGGAGACCCCAAAGTCTGCAAGGTCTGACAGAACGCCATGCTGGGCACAGCCCCATAACAATTTGGATAGCTCAACATGCAGCAACCACCTGAGCAACCACCTGATGACGCCTCCTTTGGTGTCACGGGAGGCCTTGCTGCTTCATTGCTGTCAATATGTTCTAGTTTTGGCTCAACTGCCAGTAAATCGAATGCGCACATGCACGCATACAGTCAGAGTCCGCAGTTACACACGCTACCTGAGTAGCTTGGCAGTACTCGTGTAGAACTTTTGTTATTGAAAGGCTATGGGTCAGAAATATTAACCATGCAAGAGATGGCTAGGTGAACATCCCAACAGAGACTAGGTTGGTCATAGAACAACAGGGGTATAGGATATTGACACATATCCGAATCACATGAATCTCATTGTTCTACAGCTGAATATTCTTGTCGTTGTTGTTGGTGTTTGATGCTGCTGTTGCTCCTGATGCTGTTGGTGTTGGTATTGCTGTTGTTGTTCTGGGGGTAGTACCTTTGCTCTCCAACCCTAGAGACACTCATGATCCGATTCGAGCCGAAACAGTCATTAGCATTTTTTTCCATGGTCTCTGCATTGTTCTCGATAGTCTCCAGCTTTCGTTCACCCTCCACGTGACTCCACGTGGGCCTCAAGTCAGCATACTCATCGTCTCATCGTTCGGAATCGTGAGACATTTTGCTCCTTACTTGATTCATTTATTTGCACACTTTACTCCTTACTTACGCTGGTTTCCCTTCCAGTTTTTGTTTCGCAAGCATATCCACACGTGTGATGTCAAGCTCTTTCCAGGCGCAAGTTCAAAGTCACAGCCCAGCATGCAGGTTTGCCAGAGGGAAGAGCGCTGGGCACGCAGCTGTCCATGATGGTTCAAGCAGGCCCTGCTGTCACAAGCAGATTCTGAAATGTCTACCACGCAAACATATTATGAAAACATATGAGACAGGGATTGTCTTCCATTATTTGGAGTTTTGAAAGTCAACTGCAAGCGTCCTGTGGCCGTTGAAGGTTAATCAGATATTTTGCATAGCAGCAGCAGAAGCAGCAAAAAAAAACAGCACCACCACTACAAGTGGGAGACGGAGCACGGAGCAGTTGTCTTAGCCCTGTAGCTCTAGTGCTGGTAGCATTCCTTGCGGTAGTTCAGTTACTATTTGGTACTACTAGTAGCAGCAGTAGCAGCAGCAACCGATTTTTTCTAAAATTTGTTCTCTGCGATGGTCAAAAAATATGTCAGTAAAGTGGGGGGTGCGGATATCAGTTGTGACAGCAGCCAGCCAAAAACTGCACACCTCTATGGCGGAAGCACAATTGCAAGTCACAATTGCAAAAAAACTGGAGGAACTCTTGGAAGGTCAGATCTGCAAAAAGCACGCGTGGCTGTGGCGAGACGGTGGCGAGAAGGGCTGTGGCAAGACGCGCCTTTGCATGTGAAAATCGTGCTTTAAAGAACTGAAGGTTTTCGCGACGTTTTTTTGATTGAAGTTCAGATTGTGCGCCGTCAGAGTATCTTACAGGAGTCTTCCCACCAGAGCATCCCACAGCAGTATCTTACAAGCCCGGCTTACAAGAGTGTTCCCACAAGAGTCTCTTACCGGAGTGTCCAAGAGTGTCTTACCAAGAGTGTCCTACAGGAGCGTCCCCCTAGAGTGTCATAGCAAGAGTGTTTTGCAAGAGTCCCACAAGAGTGTCTTCGGTGTGTTTGCTTTCTGTCTTGGCTGGGCGACGCTAATGATTGAGCGAACGAATTGTTGACAAATTCATATCAGTCTGTAAATGCATAAATATACATATATATATATACCTATATACACAAAGAATTGCAAATATGGGATCTGGATCAGATGGACAGAGACAGAGAGAAAGAGAGAGAGAGAGAGAGAGAAAAAAAAAAGCAGAGAATGAGAAAGAGACAGAGACAGAGAGAGGGGGAGAGAGAGAGAGAGCAAAAATGAGAGAGATAAAGAGAAAATCGGAGAATGAGAGAACGAGAGCATGAGAGAATGAGAGAATGAGACAGAGACAGAGAGGTTGTGTTTTTTGGCATCTCAGACGGCCATCTTCGAGGCAACATTTTCTCGATCAGCTACAAAGTCCTAGAGCATCACTGCGGTGTGATAGATGCAACGTGGCCTCAAGATCCGCAGCACTTGGACCAACGGCACTCAGTGAATGTGCAAGGATCAACATGCTTCGATCCACTGGTTGAATAAGAATTAATGTGATACTCGTAGTAGATATATTATATGCATTGATGTTTCTTTGTCTTTTCATATTGTTCATCAGTTGAAGATGTGTAGATATTTGTCTCTCTCTCTCTATATATATATATATATATATCGTGCGTATACACACATGTGTGTGTATACGCACATTACATATGTGTGTATATATATATATACAGAGAGAGATGCATTATTTGACAGAGGAAAGTTAAACATGCCTGGTCCCCTGCTTGATACGTTTTATATTGGCAACGGTTCCAACAAATTCACATGCTTTGTTCACATACAGCCTCAGGCCGGCATCGTAGTGAATGGAATGCACCAGATGTCCCTCTTCATTCTGATGCTGCTGGCAATTTTTTGGGCCACTTGTGACGGCAGAGGAATTGGATTTGGATCATGTTGGACTTTGTTTGCAAAAGAGCTCGTTGATGAGAAGCACCAGTTGATCTCAGTGGGAAGCGAGGATTGATGAGTCTTAAGTTAGTCTTAAGTAATGATTTAATGTATTTTGATGCACGGAGTTTTCACGTGCCACTGGCTGCAGTGCAGTTGAGAAGCGCCTTCTGAGGACACGGAAGTTGGAGGTACGTCGATCTGCTTGTTGAGCCTTGCAGTGTTGGCAGGTGGCCTCGGATGTTTATCTGACCTTACCTATTGGCACCTCGTCGAACACCACTGTTCCAAACTGTTCCAAACTGTAAGTCTAAGCTCCACACGTAAGAAGACATTCTAAGACACCCTAAGGCATTGTCTTACCTCGTTGTTTGAAGTCAGTCTAAGGCACTCTAAGTCTAATGATGACAATGATGGCCAATCCACCAGACTTCACATCGAGGTCGCTAGTGATGCGGCACCCGCCGCCATGTACCAAAGCAGTCGGCATAGGAGCCATTGCGACTGAGACTGTCAGGAAGTGTGCGTGTGGGTTCTATTGGTCTGACATTTCTCCCATCTTCTCCCCATTTCTCTCCCTTGTCCATTCATTTGACCAAGTAGGCACCAACTCAGTTCATCAGTTCATATTTCAGACCATGTTCGTCTTTTGCCAGCATGTTTTGTTTTGACTAACATATGACATGCAAGTATTTACACTCATGTAGATTACACTCTATTTTGCATTTGTGCATACTAAAATTGTATACTTTAGATTCTAAGTTTCATTCACAGCACGGGTTGCAGACCGTTCGGACCAGAGATATGGTAAAAGGAACAAGGTGACACACTGATGGAAAGCCACATTGCCAGTTTCGCATGCGCCCCCATTGTATGCGGTGCTCGTCACGTCATTTGCCAATAGGAAGTCCCAACATCGACCCAGGGGTTGATCCCCGTGGACGCATTCTTTTTACCTTGAATTCTTAAAGCTGTGGTATGATAGGTCCCAGCTGTCAGGCTTAGCGGAAGCCGTTGAAAACCAAAACCACGCCGCGCCATACTTTGCCACTACGCCTACAAACTTGGAAGTGCTGATGTAGACAAAATGTCCCTGCAGTGCAACAAGTGTATCATTGAAACCAGCTGAATCACATAGAATGTATTGAAAAGTGTTTGGCCAAAATCACATTGTTCAAGCACAAACTGTTTCCCAATCTAACTGTTCAGCCCAAGCTGTCTAGATTTTGGGGAGAGATTGAGCAGATATCAAAAGTCTATGTTGAAGAGTTTGAATCTTTGCTTGTTTGCTCAGAGCAGTTCGTTTCGTCTCCAACGAAAGCACGTGATGCGTTTTCAATCCCATATGCCTATCCCTCCCACGAGCCCAATTTTTTCATATTATTAACAGGAAGGAAAACGCTCAACTTTGACCCGGTGTTTGTCCGTAATGTCAGGTTGAGTGTGTACTGTATGAAGGGATTTTTCAATCTATACTGTGGAACAAACCAACACAAGATATTGCTGTAGTGAGATTTTAACATCCAATTCTGAAATGTATGGCATTATGGGGTCAAAATCTCTGAG
This sequence comes from Symbiodinium kawagutii, assembly GCA_009767595.1. Taxonomy (NCBI): domain Eukaryota; class Dinophyceae; order Suessiales; family Symbiodiniaceae; genus Symbiodinium; species Symbiodinium kawagutii. Next base: position 73,440 of record VSDK01011674.1, on the reverse strand, counting down.
ATTCCCGGCTGTTTTCTTTGGGAGAAATGAAACAGTGGAGGGGCTGAGATTTTAGCCATGCCAGGATTCAGATGTTTCATTTTTTGGGGGCAGGCGTAGGGGAGGCGTTTCTTTCAAGAAAGGAAAGAGTCTGAAGTTTGGGCCAGGCATTGGGGCAACGTTGGGAAGGTTTGGGTCTAGCAAAATGAACGCTCAGGTTTCGGGGACAAATGGGAACAGGGGGTCCGTATTTGTCTTTTCACTTTTCCTGACAATGACCTTGTGAGCTCATCAAAGTCCTCTAGCAATCGACTGCATTATTCATATGTGCCCTGTGTATCCTCCTCTACCATATTTTTTCTCCTCCTAATTTAGGTCTTCTCCATCTAAAAGAGAAGAGATTTGGAGTCAGTTGGACATTTCATTCAAAGGCGCTTGCACTACACAGAAATTGTTCTTGTTTGGTTTCGTTGTCTTCTTTGCTGCTTTGTTCGCAGGAATGTCCATGGGCAATTTGGTGGTGCTTGGACTCTCTTTGCTTCAGGCTAGGCAGAGAAATTTGATCCCGTGGAATGCTACTGTATGTTTGCCTTGCATGCCCTGGTCAAATTGATTTTGTGAAGCCTCGAGGTCAGTGGACGTGAAGTCGAAAAGCCTCGTTTTGGAGTGACCACGTTCTTTGTCATTGCTGCCTTCTTCCAGAGCCTTGACTGTCCAAGTATGTCTTCACAGGACCACCATCGACATTTCAACATCTTGCGGAACGTTGTGATGTCCATGACGGATCTATTGGAGAGAGATTGATTGGGAGAACTGAAGAATCCAAAATGAGGACAAGACAACATCCAAAAAGGAAGAAAATTGAAGAAACATTTCAAAGATCCAAGTTGTTTTCTGGGCAAAGTTGTTTTTGTTATAATTTGTGAGCTGTACGAGCATCTGTAAAGCACCAAGGCAGCCTTGGATTTGCACATATTTTGCCAGACATGTTGCTGAGGTTTGTGTTTGGTACCGATTTTTTGTTCAACAAAATAGGCAAACGTTACAGGCTGCTCTATGAAGGCACAAGATTGGCTTGTCAGACCTTGCAAGATACTTCTGTAGGCAATCCAATTGCACTCACACTATTGTTGTATATGCTTGTCAAATTTGGTCACACCGGTCACACCTACTTCCACACATGCTCTCAATACTGGACTATTTGTCATTTGCTAGCCATTGATTCACAACATCTTTGATAGTGCAAAAATGTGACCCTCCAAATCCGTTGGTTTAGAGTCACACACACGCACACACACACACACCAGGATGTTTGCATGAACTGCGTGCACTTACCATCACTGCAGCTGGTGTCACAAAGCTTTGCAGTCGGAAACCAGAACTACGCGTTTCAGAGTGGATCTCGAGGTTGATTTGGGGCATTGACACCTTGATCATCCAGGCAGGAATACCTTCTGGGATCTTTTGTATCATTTTGTTTTGTGTTGTTGTTGTTGTTGTTGTTGTTGTTGTTGTTGTTGTTGTTGTTGTTGTTGTTGCTGTTGTTGTTGCTGCTGCTGTTGTTGTTGTTGTCGTTTCTGTTTTTCTTCTTGCTTGGCCTTGCTCTTGCTCTTAACTTTTGTCATCACTGTTGTTGTTCTTGTTGTTGGTGATGATGATTTTGATGATATTTGATGATGATATGTGTCTTTGTCAGTGGGACAGAAACTAGACATGATATGCAATTCGGAGGCATGAGCAGTGAAATATTTCAAGTCAAACTCCTTTGATTTGATCTATCTAGCATTACAGATGCAGCACCAGATGTGCATGATTGAACCCGAACCGTCAAAGTGCAGTCACAGTGTTTCTGGCATTTTCTGGCTGTGTTTGGAGCCAGAAGTATCAACTTTAAATTGGAATTTGTCACTTGGCTCATGGTGGCTCGCTTTGCTGCTCTTCTGGAAGGACAAACTTGCACCCGCAGTGGTTTGGGCAGCAGGCATGGTTCCAGAGAGTTTGGGCAAGAAGCTATTGGATTGGGTAAATCCAATGCATGAGACACCCAGCTGAGATATCACCGCCAGACTTGGACTGGATGTTCCCCTTGCCAAAATAGCGAAGCAAAGTTGCTCTTTGCGAGATTGAATCGTTTTGAATGTCGTAGCACACAAAGCCTGACCTGGTGCACAAACTTCAGGTTTTACTGCACCACCGAGAGGATATCCTTGGAATCATGTTTGGATCATGTTTCTGCTAAGCCTTGTATGAAAGCATCGGCTGAGGAAAGCTGTGGCGCTTTTAAGAGCAGACAGTGGAACCGATGGTGGCCTCGGCAGCACAAAGGATGAGGCTGAGGAGGAGAAGGAACATCCAGGTCCACAAGCCCAGGGCTTACCAAACCGAACATGGATACTTGGCCGCGTTGGTCGAGCTATGTCTACACGGGTACCCACATGTTCTCTTAGTATTGTTAAACAATCTCTTCTTCACTGGTGTGGACAACCATTGGCTTTGCTATGATTTGTTCATTTTGCATTTGAGATCTAAGCCCAGTTGGCTGATGTTTTGGAGAACGCAAGTTCATAGAAAAAGAAGCCGTTGGATTGAAAGTCAATGTGGCAACCTCAACATCGCAAGTCTAACATTGGTCGCTCCTCAATCCTTCTCAGTTTCTCTTTGTGATATCTGCACCCGAGGATTTCGTTGTTCGAGACAGTCACTGGCCAGAAAGTAATGCTTTCCATTTGGGGCCCCATTTGAGCTTGTGTGAAATGTAGCAATGATATGCAATCATATGCAATCATATGCGATGATATGTAATGATATGCGATGATATGCGATGATATGCGATGATACGCAATGATACGCAATGATATCATGATATCAGTACCAGGTTAAGTGACAGAAACTGTAGCTGTACGTAACGCTAGTATTTTTGGAGTGTCATGCCTGTGTTTCAAAGCCTGATCACCAACATGGCCAGCATTTTTCCCCTTGCCAGCGCAGGTGAACTTCCTCACTTACGCGGCTACATATACGCTGCCTTCAATCCTTCCTTTCGTGGCATCAGCATATCCTGAAACTTCCCTGCAGCAGAATGCGATGCAGAATGTTTTACAATCCCCTTCAATGAGCAATCACTGTACAACGATTTATGACAAGTGCAGAACAAAGTCACTAATCAACAAAGGCAGCAGCGTTGGATTGCTTCAGGCTAAACAGATTTCCTGTGACGTTCTTGGCTGTGTTTCCTAAGGGAAAATCTCAGCAATGCCATTTGCTTCTCAACATGATGATCTTGCAATCGGTGGGTGATGTGAGCGGTCGAATGCTTGCACCTACCTCCAAGTACCTTGCCTTTTGTGAATTGATCTCGCAGTATTTCTTGCATTTTCTTACTGTGTGGAGAAGAATTTGCATTTTCGAGTTCTTTAGAGTAAGGAGTGGACCACTGCAAAAGAAACTACCTCTGCTTGGTTCCATTGTGCTCCCTGTGTGCTTTGCCTGCCTTGTGCTGGCAGCAGTGGACTCTCGGCAACTCCGCACGAGGCGGAAGTTTCCTAGCAGATGCCTATAGGGAAGACAAGGATGCGTAAGAAAATCACCAACACAACAAATCAACCGCGCAAACATCACCACAACAAGATCACCGGCACAAATCACCACACCAAAATTACCACTACCACGATAAAATCATCACAACAGAATCACCGCAACAAAATCACCAAACCAAATCAACAGCACAAAAACTACCCGCAACAAAATCACTAGCACACCAACTGTCACAGCATACGTCAGAGCATGTGTGACATATTGTGAAATCATTTTGTTTGGCAAATAGCAGAAGGTGTGTCAGCCATCATTGGAAGATAAGTCTCAGAATGTGTCAGTCTAATGTCAGAAATGTGTAGGTGTGAAGATCAGAACATGAGTGCACAAGTCAGGATAGATAGATGTCAGAATATAAGTCTGTATGCATGTACTGGTATATACAACTGTCAGAACATTAAGGTGTATGTGTAGAAGTGCAAATTCAAGAACATACCCCGATCAGTATTTTACAAGTATCAGTCTCTTTGTGACAACACATGTCGGTTTGTGTGTCCGTTTGTATGTCAGAAAGAATGTCTAAAATACTTTTGCTTCAATGTCCCGACAAACGCCGTCAGTACTGAATTCAGAACACAATTGCGGGAGCCAAGAACCCTGTAGTATGTCAGAATACGTGTCAGGGAGAAGATTACTAAGATAGTGTAAGTTGATGTATTTTGCTGATTCAGTGCTTAGTTTTGGATTTTCTTGTGGGTTTATTACCCACTGTTCCATTCCTGTATATATATATAATTATATATATACATACGTTTATTTACTATATATATATATATATATACGCAGCGCAGAGTCCAGTGCTTCATATTTCTACATATATGTTACATTTACTCATTTACCTGTTTGTGAGTGTCTTTTGTCTATTTACTCCTTGAGTGGGCCGTGTGTCCATCTATTGTTATGCCTTGTCATTTGAAAGAATTGTCGCGGCGGTCAGAGGCCCGGTCCATGTGTCATAGTCATGATTGTCATGGTCACCACCGTCATTGCGAGGATCATTCTTCATCATCATGTCCAATATGTTTTTACCACGGTTGCTTGATGTTGCTTGCATGCGTCCTGACTGCCTCGATTCGTTGTCAGAATTGCTACTGTTGGTTTATAGTGATCACACTGATCTTTTTCCTCGTCATACTTTCACCACAGGACGATTCAATCCTCAGATCTCTATTCTCGTTTTTGTGATCCCATAATCCCACGCCACCATTGGATCCTGAAAACACTGGTCCAGGGTCTATCGGGATCCCATGACATTTTATTCGGTTTTAAAGTCAAACGACCCAAATGACGCTGCCCATGGACCTTTCCAGGTCTTCAGACTCAGACCTTTGTGATTTTTTGTGCTAACCTTTGTCTACGCCTGAGTCTTTTGATGATTTTTGGAAGGTAGATCTGTAGATCTGAGCAATTGAGGGTCCATCCCCGTAAGATGAAGGCATGGCCTCCAGCGAAAGCCGGTAGAGTCAAAAAGTTTCTCCAAAAGACTAAGCATAGAAAACCATGGAAGACCATAGAAGACCATGGTATTTTTGTTGAATTTTATAGTTGGACCTCACTTCTTTTTGATCCCTTTGTCTCTTTTTGGGTCGGGACAGCGGCCTTGTCAGAACAACTAGCAGCTTGTACAACATACATCTTTGTAGAGACGTGCCAAGGAAAGCAACCTGGTGCATGAATGCTTTTCCTATAAATCTGTGTCTTGGCTGCTTTACTTGTCCGCACATCAGTACCGTCACAAGATGCATGTGCTGCCTCGTACAAAGTTGCTCATGTTGCTGGTTCACGTCGCAATACAGTGGCAGAAAGATATATCCCAAACCAGGCTGAGGCAATATATTTCTATCCGGTCGTATGGTATCTTGTTTCTGCCATTTGCGCTCTTCAGCCATATGGTGACAAGCTTTGCTTTGTGTTGCAATATCATACCCTTCAAGCCATTCTACGCATGGACATGGATGCAAACTGTCAGAAATGTATTTGTTCACAGCGGAAACTACAGTGCTACTACAGTAGATGAAGAAATGATAAATTCTGATTGTTTTGGGACTTTGTAATCTGCTCAGCATGCCTCAGAGCGACCGATTTTTTAGACTACCTGTTTGAAACTAGAGGATTCCACAGGTGTTTGGATGCTTACAGTGGCGGCTACTTGGTTTGAGTGCTTTCTTGTATGTGGCAGGCATCTATCCTGCTGCCCCTGCTGGTGATGTGTTTTTTCTTCTCGCGCGGCATGCTGGTTTCAGCAGTGTTTCTGCAAGCACGAGGCCATACTGTTCACGATTGCCATGAATTGTCACAATGGTTGCTGCTGGTTGAGACTGACTGTCTACTCATTGATGATGATGATGATGATCATGATGATCATGAATACTGGTGCTGATAGTAATATTAAAATGTTTTATAACGACCATGATTCATGATGTATTATGATATATTGCAATGACCATGATGATGCTTATCAGGATGATGGATTACGCTAAGGGCGATGATGATAGTGATACGGAGGATGAGGAGGAGGAGGATTAGGATGATTGGCATGGATGTCGATAAAAACAGCTTTGCAACCCAACAGCAGTGAGGATTCAAAATAAGACGCAAGAAGATCAACAAGTAGCGTCCATATTTGGAAGGAAAGTGAGAGACATTTGATAAGGAATTGAAAGACAAGTGCCAGACACAAAACAGATTGGGACACAATTGGAAGACAAGTGGACACAAACTGGGAGGCAAGTGGCAGACAAGTGAAAAAACCATCGGAGAGAAATGGGAGACAAATGGAAAACAAGTGGACAACCAATGGGAGACAGGTAGAGATAAACTGGGAGGGAAGACGAGTGGCAAAAGTGGCAGACAAATGATCACAAGATGTCACAAGTGTACAACAGGTCTGGGACTCGTAAAGAGTGCGAGAAACGTGAAAAGACAGTGGAAAACAATTTGAAAACAAATGGGCAGCAAGTACAGAAGAAGCGGGCGAAAAGTAAAAATGAATTGGGATACAAGTGGGAGACAAATGAAAAAAGTAGGAAACCAAGTTGGAGTCAAGTGAAATAGAAATGGGAAACAAGTGGGATCCAAGCAAAAAAGAACAGGCCAAAACTGGAGACAAAAGCAAGACATGTAGAGGGAAACTGGGAGACGACCGGGAGAAGTGGCACACAACTAGGCGACAAGTAGAAACAAAGCGGTAGACAAGTGAAAAGGAAGTGGAGACGAATGGAGCGAGACAAATTAGAAGCCGATGGGGAAACGATTTTCGAGACACTGTAAAAGCAGACTGGAAGACAACTGGAAAACAAGTATTAAGAAACACAAGATGGGGCCTGAGAACCCAAAAGCAAACGGACATCACAATATCGGTCATCTTTTTTTCCTCCACCAAGCGAACACGAGTTGCTTCATGGCCGTGATAGTCTCGAGACTGCATATTAGGGGGTCACCACAATAGCCCTCACTAGTTTTCAAACGTCTATACTTAATAGCTTGGATGCGAACCAAAAATGTATTCTTGTCCGGTAAACATGTCTTCAAAAAAGAGAATGCCAGACGCCGAACAAAGGAAAACAGATTGAATTTAAGCACGGACAGAGCTCTCTGAGGAAGAAACACGCAGAAAGGCACACAATAGCAGAGACACGGACAAACAAATAGGCAAAATAAGCGGGCACTGTGTTGGAAACTTCTTCCACCAGATCGCAATCAACAGCTGAAGAAAAACAATATGACTAATTATTGACAACCACCATGACAATAAAAGATTCTATCAAGTTCTATGATTCTACCAAGTTCGATCATTTTGCCAGCATTGGTAGTTCATCACCAGCATCTCTCAATCATAGTTCCATTATGAATAGTTCGCAGCATGTAGGCCAGACAAGAAAACGACAGAAAGCAGAAACACTCAAATTAGATTCTTGTATAGGAGACAAACACTAAAACCCGCACTGTTGACACATCATACAGCATCTGTTCAATAATCACATATCATTCCAAAAAAATATCGGGCCAGATTGTTTCTTCACATATTTTTTCAAACATCAAGCTTCCAAAAAACAATGTCTTCCGAACCTTTCACCTCAAATTTTCGATCTCTCCACACTACGCCTTTTCTCCACGCGTTAGAAGCTTCACTTTCATTAGCTTACCATTTCAAAGGAGAACAAACACTAAAACGTATATTTGCACAGCATTGTGCATCACCTCTATAATTTTCCCGTATTCTTGTAAAGAGGTGTCCACTTGTTCCTTCACGAAGGCTTTCCAACCGTCCAACCTCCAAACGATTATATTTTCCCAAGTCTTCCGTTTAAACTTTGGACCCCCCAAAAAAAGGTCCTTTTTTGGGGGGGTCCAAAATTTCAGCGTATTTCCCTTCGCACGGACTTCAACACCAAGAAGCACAGCCCCTTTTGCGAGCATCGAGCAGAATCTCGAAGCCAAACTTCCGACTTATGACCGGCTGCAGAATGTAGTCGAAATAGAAAATAAGATGACAGAAAGAAGAAAAACACACAACCAGAGAATTGAAGGGCAGGACAGAGCAAACAAATTGGAAAAGTCGCGACGCTACCCCAGCAGCACGTGTCAAAAGGTTGGGCAAGAAGTCCTACTCCTAAACTCAACCCACAGGGCTGCGCTTTTCCTTACGGACATAACCAACCATGCAACAATCATATTTCTCCGAAATTTTCCCCTTCAATTTTCGACCCCCTAAAAAATGAATTTTTTCTAGTAGGGTAACATCAGTTTTACAAATTTAATCAAATTTGCCTAAGCAATATACACGCGCTTGAACCAGCACCTGCCGCACCTACGCAGACCGTCCGCAGCGATGTCCCGCCACACTCGCGCCCCAGGATGGCCACCGCCCTCGCACCTGAACCAGCGCCTGCCACACTTACACAGAGCGTCCGCAGCGATGTCCCGCCACACTCGCGCCCCAGGATGGCCACCGCCCTCGCACCTGAACCAGCGCCTGCCACACTTACACAGAGCGTCCGCAGCGATGTCCCGCCACACTCGCGCCCCAGGATGGCCACCGCCCTCGCACCTGAACCAGCGCCTGCCACACTTACACAGAGCGTCCGCAGCGATGTCCCGCCACACTCGCGCCCCAGGATGGCCACCGCCCTCGCACCTGAACCAGCGCCTGCCACACTTACACAGAGCGTCCGCAGCGATGTCCCGCCACACTCGCGCCCCAGGATGGCCACCGCCCTCGCACCTGAACCAGCGCCTGCCACACTTACACAGAGCGTCCGCAGCGATGTCCCGCCACACTCGCGCCCCAGGATGGCCACCGCCCTCGCACCTGAACCAGCGCCTGCCACACTTACACAGAGCGTCCGCAGCGATGTCCCGCCACACTCGCGCCCCAGGATGGCCACCGCCCTCGCACCTGAACCAGCGCCTGCCACACTTACACAGAGCGTCCGCAGCGATGTCCCGCCACACTCGCGCCCCAGGATGGCCACCGCCCTCGCACCTGAACCAGCGCCTGCCACACTTACACAGAGCGTCCGCAGCGATGTCCCGCCACACTCGCGCCCCAGGATGGCCACCGCCCTCGCACCTGAACCAGCGCCTGCCACACTTACACAGAGCGTCCGCAGCGATGTCCCGCCACACTCGCGCCCCAGGATGGCCACCGCCCTCGCACCTGAACCAGCGCCTGCCACACTTACACAGAGCGTCCGCAGCGATGTCCCGCCACACTCGCGCCCCAGGATGGCCACCGCCCTCGCACCTGAACCAGCGCCTGCCACACTTACACAGAGCGTCCGCAGCGATGTCCCGCCACACTCGCGCCCCAGGATGGCCACCGCCCTCGCACCTGAACCAGCGCCTGCCACACTTACACAGAGCGTCCGCAGCGATGTCCCGCCACACTCGCGCCCCAGGATGGCCACCGCCCTCGCACCTGAACCAGCGCCTGCCACACTTACACAGAGCGTCCGCAGCGATGTCCCGTCGCCCTCGCGCCCCAGGATGTCCACCACCCCCGCCCCTGAACAAGCACCCACCGCAGCTACACAGAGCGTCCCACCAAGGTCCGCCGCACTTGCGCCCCAGCATGTCCACCACACCCGCACCTGAACAAGCATTCGCCGAACCTATACACAGAGCGTCCGCAGCAAGCTCCGCCGCACTCGCGCCCCAGCATGTCCACCCC
>VSDK01011674.1:16380-47617 GCA_009767595.1 Symbiodinium kawagutii | reverse complement strand
TCTGTCTATCTATTCTCTACCTATCAATCTATGTATCTATGTAGACTTTCCAGAGCCCACAGCAGTCAGGACGGTGTGCTTCCACGCGAAGGATGATAGCTGTTATAATGCAACCAGCACTTTCCTTCATTGATCGACTCAAATAATCTGCATGCATGCCTCAATACATGACCCCCGAGCAAACGCCTGAGGGGAATCGACAAGCCTTCGACACCACATTGCCGCATGGATTTTCATTCACTTGTAGTCGGATCATAGCTAGCTGCTTCACTTTTCATTCGTGAAGAAGTTTGTTTTCTCAGATCTGCGCTTGTTTGCATATCCCCATCCAAGATCCATCTTATCCTTTTTGAAATTCTGCCATAATTAGATAGCTGGTGATGTGATTCCCCATCAAAAATGGGAGCAGTATCAATATGGATCCAACATTCCCCGCACCTCCGTTGGAACCAGGGTCAGAACCCACGAGCTTCCATGGCATGATCCATCATTGTTGGCACGTCCCTGGCACGTCCCTGCGGACATCCGCCACCACGCTACCGCCACCCGGACCCACCCGGAACCGGCGACCGAGGTCGTCCACGTAGGTTCCGAATGCGTCCTGGACGGCGACGCCTGCGCTTGAAAAAAGAACTCACGCCGCCTCACAAAAGCTATGCCGTTCCTCCTCCCTTCTTCCCCCTTCCGCTCCTCTTTTCTCCCCTGCTGGCTTTCGTTCCCCCCTTCTCAGGTATACATATTTATGTATTTTTTTACTTATTTGTTTATTTATTCGTTTATTTATTTATATATTTGTTTTTTGTCTTCTTTGTGTTCATTTGTTCTCATGTTTTCCATTTTTTCTCCATTTGTTCCAATTGTTTTTCCATGTTTCTTTCGGCGTTGCAATTGCGTCGAAATCTCAAGGCTCTTAGATACTTCCAACTCTAGACGACTCAGAGGCCCTACTTGCATTTTTCGATGATTGCAGGATCTTCCATCACCGAAGTCGCAGCGTGAACACGAGCCGGACGGATGTTTCAGCAATGCAGAAATATGATGAGGAAATTGTTAGACCATGTGAGACATGCTGACAGCAGGTCCTGAAAGTGTGACGAATAGGCACCCAAATCCACTTGAAAAAAAATTGGAACATGTCCAAGTGATCCTAGAGCCAACAACAGGAGCATTTGGGCCCACTACAAAACGCAGAGCATTTGCAGGAGGCCGAGAAGGCCAGAGACCAAGATGTCCTCAGGATGTATCTGGTGTGTTTATTTAGTGAAGCGATTTCTTTTCAGATATGCACATGACTTTTGTATACTTTTGTGATTTCTACATGGATTGTTTGTATGTAAAGCATACGGTAGTGTAGTTGTGCTTGTTCTTCTGCCAAAACAGGTAGTTTATTGAGATCATTTCGGAAAAAATAAGCTTTGTTGAAGTCTTGAAGTCTTAGTGTTGAGGGGGCGAGTCAGGCTCCTGACAAATGAAATGCTACTGTAGCTGCTGCTAATGACGTTTTTCCATCTGATTGGAGTGCACTGCGGCGCTTTCTCGTTTCTTGCTGCGCAAGGCCAATCTGGAAGCGCTGAAGGCGCGAGATCCGGCCTTGCGGGAACTTCTGGAGAAGCTTGGCACGCATTCGGAGTCCCAAATTGACACCAAATTGTTACCTGCCACAACTATACACAACGATACCGGGTGACTGGCTGCATAAGCCACAGCCCAAGAAGGTTTTTGGCAGATGTTGCCATGTTTCGAGTCTTGGCGTGCAGTCCCTGCTTGTTCGTTGAGGGTGAATGCAGAAAGGATACAGTTTGATGACGAGTCGAAGTGCTTTTTGAAGCAAGTGAGCAATCCGAGCAGGTCGATTCACTGGTGAGAAGTTTTCAAGGTGTCCACGGAATACACACCTGCCATGTGACCAATACTGCATGAGAAAGTAAACCTCACAAATAGAAGGAAGAACATGGAAGAGCTCCAAAGACTCTGTCTCAGATGTCCCAGGGAAGATGTCAATGCACTGGACAGCTCTGAGATCAAGTCTGCTTTCGAGCTTTACAGGCAGCAGTTGTGTTTCAGCAGTTGTGTTGTCATTAGACTCATCACTGCAAGATACAACTCTATGAATGTTTCAACATACTGTCGAAGGCAAAGACTCTTCTCAAAGGTGTCTTCCATGTTTTCTTTGATGTTCATACCATTCATATCTTGTGCAGGCTAAGCCTCATTGCTTTGGATGCCGGCGGTTCACTGGTGCGCAAAGCCTTTCAGGCAGTGGTGCGAGATGATGCGGAGGAAACTGCATTGGTCACTGGCAGGTCTCCGTGGAAATCGTTTCACTCAAAATCTCTGGCAGAGAAGAATTCTGAGGAAATTTGGAATTTTGATTCTGGACTGTCTTTGCAATTTCCTCGCGATGTTCGTGTTGTGAGCTCGCGATTTCTGGGAGCAGATTTCATGAATTTTCTTGGCTGTCACAGGAGCTACAGAGGCTGTTCGAGACAACGACACTGCAATGGGATGTTGAAAACTCTGGTGGACAATCCCTCATGGAAGTGGCATTAGAACGTCAGATACTTGTCGTTTGTGTGGAAGTTCCCTTCGAACCATTATGCACCAGTGAGCTTTCCGTAGTCTTCTTCCTTCGTATTTGGTAGATCACTGTGTAATGACATGTATTGTTTGTCCCACAGGGTTTTCGCTGCTTTCGCACTTTTCTCCATACTAGGATATGAAAAGTGTCAGGACACATTGTGACGGTACACCCATCATGGAAACCAAGAACAGCAAAAGGGACACCAGAGAAATCCTGACACTAAAAACCCGCGCAGCAAATGCATTGAGGAGTGTATAGCAAGGAAGAATGATCATAAATCTTCTTATATCAGGGGGTGTAGATTGTAGATGCCGATGCCTAACGATCAGGAAGCCCCGTGTGCAGAAAGTTGCTTGGCTTGGGAAAGGCAGGGAGCAGATGACATTTTCCTCTTGGAACCGTTGATTGAAAAGCATAGCCTGCATAGCCTGCATAGCCCTCATAGCCTTCACATTTGCGCTTGAATTTACAGTACTTGTTGTGCTTGGGGGGCATCTACTACTGCAGGAGCTGAAAGTGTTTGGAAAGTCTGGAACTGTTCTTTACACATGCATTGCCTTCAGCTATTCAGTCTGCAGGTACCCCCCCAAACCGGTATAAAAAGACGACAGCACTCAAAGTAGTGCTGTCTAAGTTGTCTATGGTCTATGAGATACTTGTACAGGCAGGCTTGTTAATTGTGGTGCATTGGCGGGTTCAATTGTGCAATGAGAGCCTTTAGTTTGGACTCGACTGTGGAAAATTATACAGATAAGAGATGATGAGCGGCACCATATGAGAGGCAATTTCAGATAGCTCAACTCATGTTTTTTGAAATTGTATGTATATACATATACATATATATATATATACATGCTGTTCCATAGCCCGCACAAGCACATCATGCACAGTCTCCCCAGGTAATCCGAGAAAAGCAGGACCAGCAGCATGCCTAGCTCCTTGACGGCAGAAGTGAGTTGCCTTTGACACGCTTGGCAGTACATCTCCGAGCAATTGATTCTCGCCTCAACAAAAGGCTGTTAAATATGTGTTTCCATCAAGTCTAAAAGGACTATATATGATTTATCAGAATGATAGATTTTTGGACATGTTCCCATCTTTGAGAAGTTCAAACGTTCTCTTTCGAGGCAACTGAATGCCTTTGATGCGCAAAGTGTGATACAAAGTGTGAGCTTCACGCTGCAGAGGGTTAGCCACGTGACAGTGAACCTTATCACTTGTTTTTCATGTTTGATCTAGTTGATCTAGTTGATACATTGTCCCTCAAAGGTAAGGGACTTGATGTAAAAAAAGTCATGATAACTCCATGTTCATGTCATGTGTCTAGCTCATTAACTGGGCAGGCCGTGCCTGAAGCCCCATGAATGTGCTCTAAGAGTTTGCAGGTTATGTTTGCTGTAGTGCGGCAGTACCCTATGCGGCGGGTTGATGTCGCTTAAGTGTTTCCATTTTGCTTCGCATGCGAATGTTCCTGCTTCCATGTTTATGGCTGATCAAAGGTTATTCGTTCACAAAGACGACGTCTTGTTTATTTGGGGAAGTTTTCACAGGCCCAAGCCATAGCCATCGAACAGGGGTTGGAATAGAGTGTGAAAAGGACGATCTGACAGTATTATCAAATCTACATAAATCATTACAAAAAATCTATCAATATTGCCTTCAACGACCAAGAAACATCCATGGCCATGTGGAACCTCAGAGCAAAACATTTGGAAAGATAGCAGAAACTTGTATACGACGACATCACGTGATGATTTCGCAGCAAGACATAGTAATACCGTTAGTACCACACTCATATCACACTGAAACAAGATGAAAAACAAACTTAAGAATACTTTAAGAGTTTCTCACAATAAGAGTTATCCCACAAGACTCATCACACTCACAATCCTGGGTCACGTCCGCGGGCGCAATGCAAGAAGAGTCACGGCCGCGGGTGCGGCGAAAGGAGTCGGGTGCTTGAAGTGATACGAACCTATCATTGGTACATTTCTACACCATGCCATGCGTGCATGCCATATCTTTTGCAATCTTTTACATATAGAATATGTATGAATATGTAGATTCATTTATTTGATGTACTGGATGCATTGTTTTTTATTGTAATCATATTGATGCACAAGGAGGTGACGAAAGTTCTACGAGGGAGGGTTGGTTGAGAGAGATGGAGATGAAGATGAAGATGGAGATGAAGATGACGATGACGATGATGATGATGATGATGATGATGATGTTGATGATGATGACGACGATGATGATGGTGATGATGGTGATGATGATGGTGATGATGATGACGATGACGATGATGATGATGATGACGATGACGATGATGATGATGATGATGATGATGATGATGATGATGATGATGATGATGATGATGATGATGATGATGATGATGATGATGATGATGATGCTTTGCTCCTCTTGGATCCTCTTGGAAAATTCAGAAATTTGGAAAAACTCTTCCGTTTTTGATGGTTTTGACTTGCAAATGTGTTTCTCACCACAGCTCCGCACATTTATTGACTATCTTCATTTCAAAAACCAGCAAGAACCTGCCGATTTTTTAAGATTTTGACCTTGCCAATTTGCATTTCCCCACAGCATCATTCACTTTTTTGCAGATTGGATCTTCCAAAGACGTTGCTACGTTGTCAGTGTTTTTTTTCGATTTTGACTTGCCAATGTGCATTTGCACGTTTCTTGAGAATGTATTTTTTACAATTTTGACTTACACATGCTCGATTCACTACGGCGCCGTACGCTCTGGAGATCTCACGCTCCAAAAGCGGCTTGAATCGTACACATGTCACTTTTAAGGATTTTGACTTCCAAACGCACGCTTCGCCACGGCCCGGTGCATTTTTTGCCGACTGTTTCCCTATTTACTGGTACCTCGGAACGCGCCCGCTTGACGAGCACACCTTCTCGAGCATTCCGGAGCACGTATCTATTCAAAATCAGAGAGTCTTGTGAACTTCCTATCAGTCACGCACAAACATCTTTGATCTTCTCTATGATCTATCTGACTGACTGACTGACTGACTGACTGACTGACCGACTGCTTCAACTTGCCATAAGTCGGACCGTTGACTTGGAATCATCCTTCGATCCTTTTGTACTCATTTATGCGCAAAGATTGACAAGTATGTTCACGTCGGCTTTGGTGAGCCGAGATAGCTGTTTCACTGCGAAGTAGGTTCAAAGCAAAGAAGTTTTTGAAAAAGCATAAAGAAGCATAAAGAAGCTAGCAAGGAAGTTTATGATAGTTTATGGGTTGGAGAGTAGGTCCCTTATGGGTTGGAGAGTAGGTCTCTTATGGGTTGGAGAGTAGGTCCCTTATTGGTTGGACAGTCACAGTCACAGGATGCACTGGCCAAGCGGGCCAAGGTCCCTGACATCCAAATCCTTTAGTTCAAATCCTTTAACCAAAATCCCTGTTAATTGACATTCCATGACCTATGACATCCTATGACCTTCGCCCCAAAATGACTGCAAGCTTTGACCCTGAGGCTTCCAGAGATGATGTGGCTGAACGAATCGATGTTTTAATCGACAAAATCATTATTGAGCGCTTGCAGCTCGAACAATTTCTCATGCAGTGAATTGAACGAGTTTAAGCAATTCGAAGCAAGTGACATTGGCAACGTTGGTGACATGCAAAATCTGATTTGAAGATCCACATGGTCCATGAAGATGAGTGACCAAGTGGGAGCCAATTTGAGCCTGAAAGATGAATGATATATATAACTCAAAGAAATAGCACAAAACATCACAAAAATTGTAAGAAATAGCACACATCACAGCCTTAGCTTCGGCTTTATGTTCGGCTTTGCAGATACAGCTGACACTTCTCAAAGGAGGGGTGATGCATAGCAGGCATAGCCACCCGCCAGCATAGCCGTGCGAGTTGCCATGAGCTGACCCGTCGTAGGCCTGTATCGATAACACGCCGTCGCCGTTTGAGTCGTTTTTTGCAACATCGAAATATGTTCAAATGAAAAAGCAATGGCATTCTTCCGATTCTAAGGCTGTTTTAAGATGTTTTAAGATGTTTTAAGTTCTAAATCTGCCGGCCGGATCACTGGCACCCGGGCAGCGCTTCAAGGCATCGACTGGCATCAACATGCATCGGATGGCACGGGATGACATCGGCATCAGGTGTTCGTCCCGTGTCACATTCGTTACCTTCTCCACTGCATGCCATGCGATGCGTTGCGCTGAACTCGACGCTTGCAGCTTCATGAAGCCTCCTCTTGGATGCACCGGTTGCATTTGCAATGACACGTCAGTTTTAAGTTGCGTAAACTGTTGATCAAAGGTGAAGCCATGTGAAGCCTCATTCTTTCATACCTTTTCTGCTATTGAGCATGACAATAAGTGCCTTCCCTGCAACCAAAGCTGCAGTCAAAGCAAGGTTCTGAACCCAAGGAGGATTGGCTGCCACCTGACGAGATGTGCTCAACTTTGAGAAGAATTCAGAGCCGTCGTTCTTTTGCGCTTCAAATTGAAACCTGCCATGTTCCTGATGTGCTTAGACACGGCCTCGATGACGGTCCTTTGAGCAGTACGGTTGGAATGTCCGCTCTGTCTTGATGCTTTTCTTGCAACGTCTCGGGAAATGAAATCAACTCGCATCCTCAGTGCTCCATAAGGCGTCTTCATTAAGGAAAAAGGCTCCAAATAGATATTCAGATATTCCACTTTGAAGGCAGACGGCTGCAACTTTCAGCACTGCAACTCCTTCTGAAGATTTGCTTTCAGCATTCCAGGCCACAAGCTCATTTGATGAGAGTTTGAAAAGGTCCTTGGTTTTCATATACCTGGCAAGAGTAGGTCAAGTTGGACAACCAGCTCACACCTTTTTTCACGTGTACGGTCAGCTCCAGCCCGGGCCAGGGTTGTCAAGTGAGCGCCCGGATGCTGCGCGGCAGGGGAAAAGGCAAATTTGACTGCAGAAAACTTTGGGGAGTGCATTGGCAGAGGGGATGTGACTTCTTGGTTTTAGGTTTTCGGGCAATCTCTTGCAGGTCATTAAAGCACGATACTTGGGCACCACGCAGCGCGTGCCGTCAACTTGACTGATTCTGCCAACTCCATTCCATGGGAAATGCATGGAAATGCACCATTTGCACCTCACTGGTTGCAGAATGATTTGCTGATATTGGCGGCATGTTGTCATGTTGACAGAAAGGTTCCTAGACTTCTAGAATGCTGGATCCGTTGTTGAACAATGGCTTGGCTTGCAGGGTTCTGAACCCAAGGAGGATTGGCTGCCACCTGACGAGATGTGCTCAACTTTGAGAAGAATTCAGAGCCGTCGTTCTTTTGCGCTTCAAATTGAAACCTGCCATGTTCCTGATGTGCTCAGACACGGCCTCGATGACGGTCCTTTGAGCAGTACGGTTGGAATGTCCGCTCTGTCTTGATGTTTTTCTTGCAACGTCTCGGGAAATGAAATCAACTCGCATCCTCAGTGCTCCATAAGGCGTCTTCATTAAGGAAAAAGGCTCCAAATAGATATTCAGATATTCCACTTTGAAGGCAGACGGCTGCGACTTTCAGCACTGCGACTCCTTCTGGTTAAGTTACCGTCGACATGGTTGGATGCGCCTAACTCCATGCAGTCGTCACGACGGCGACGCGTAGGCAATAAATTTTGGGGAAGGTCTGGCAAAGAAACCGTTGCGGAACTCCGAAATGTCTTCAACACTGCGGTCGCGTAGGCAAAAACAAAGCCAATTTTCACCAAAACCTTGCGCACGCAGGCAGACGTAGGCGGTTTTATACAAAACATAGCCCTGTGTAGGCTCCCACTGTGGGCGCGTAAGCGAGACGTAGGCTTCGCGTAAGCCGATTACCAATGCTCATGGTTTTGAATCCATGTCATAGCCTCAGCAGAATTGCATCGTTTAGGTCATTGCCCTTAGCTCGTTAGTTACCAGTACAGTTAGTTCATTTGTTCCTTTGCCAAAAGTTCAATCCTCGATATATCTTCCACAGTGCAAGTTCAAGTGCGGAGATTGCCTTTCACTCCTCCAGTGATAGATGGTCCCTGCCGTTATGAGATTCCGAGGGATTCCATTTACAAATGCAAAACCACTATATACAGTCATCTCTACCGTGGCATTGTTCGCTTTCATTGAAATGTGAGGAGCCCTGCATCGCACTCGAAGCAATGCAGATGTTCAATTTTGGGAAGGTTTCGCATAAACTCTTGAATTTTGTTGTCCATGTGCCGATTAGAGATCCAATGAAGTGATTTGCTGAATCAAGCTCCTTTGACTTCAAATCTCAGAGAATCAAACTCACCAACAACCTCATCAAACCCTTACAACCAACTTGTGATTTGTGTAAACAACTTGTAAGTCTAACCCGGTGAGCGCCGGAAGAGCTCTTGTGTAACCTTGCATCCCCTGGCCGTGTGACGAAGCAAGAGGCCACACTTTTCAGAAAGGCTCCTGGCCACCAGCCTGGCCCCTCCAGCACTTTCTCCCCTTGACCTAGTTGCCTTCGGTTGCCTTCGGTTGCATTCAGTGCTGAATCTTCCCGTGCCATTGAAGTGATTCGTAATTCGTAGTCTTTCGAGTGCTTTCCTGAGCTCCTGTGGTTGAGGTCCGAGGTCCTCCACTTTGCTTTTTGTGCTTGATGGTCCACTTCTTCCTTTGCCTCACTTTGAAACATTGAAATTCAACGAACTTGAACAGCTTGACATTCGCAATATGTGGAAGTCATGGATGTGATCCATGTGACTCATGTAACACATCGAATTCAAACTCTGTCCCCAGTGGCAGGAGGAAAGAGAAGACAACGATGTCAGATGATGTCAGTGAACACGAACAGACTCTGAACCCAATAGACAGAGTCGAGAGTGCTGATGTGTTCACTTTGTTCAGTTGTGACTGTGAATACTTGTGACATTTTGTGACAGCACAGCTATGACAGCTGTGATCCAGTGTACGATTTGCAAAGTTTGGGTCTCAGGTAGGTCTTCTCGATGGCAAAGCTGCTCAACACGTTCATCGTCGCATCGTCACATGGTCAAAGGATCACAACGTCATTCCTCCGTGAAAGAACTCGTAGATCTGCGTCATAAATGGCATCCTCAGAGGCAGCTCTACCAGGGGTTCCCAAGGATTGGTAACGACGCAATGGATGACGAATGACAACACAATAGCGCAATGATGCAATGATGCAGTGGCAGCGGGACACTGCGACACTCCCACGTTGACGCCATGACACTAGGACCAGTGGCGACGAGGAGACTGCGGTTGTGGCTAGGAAGTGTTGCCTTGGCGAACGAAAACACTGCCGTCACATTGCCCGCACATTGCACGCAACAGAAGGATCCCGGAAGTCCATCATGGAAGTGCTGATTGGCCATGACATGAGCTATGTTGAGCACATGACATGAGCTATGTTGAGCTTGGATGAGCTTGGGACTGGAGCAGATAGGTTCATGTGCACAAGCAATGTGTCCATTGCAGATCGAACAAAATGGATCCCTCCCAGTCATCATTGGTTTTTGTCGGAATCAGTTGAAAAGGAAAGAAGGTTGAGTTTGTACCATCCAAGGTGGTGTGGGCCAGGAAACCAATGGAGAAAGAGTGAGTGTGTAAGGTACGTTGAGTGATTTGCCGAAATTTTGGGGAGAAATCATCCTTCGAAGATGCCTACTCCAGAGCTGTCGTACATCTTCGACATCGGTGCAAGTTCTGAACTGCCGAGAAAAATATGTTTGTGTCCTGCCTTTTACTTGAAAGGTCAAGGTCTTGAAAGTGACTGTCGCTGACAAAATGCCTCATTTTTGATATGAACTGTTCAACTTTGGCTTCTTGGAAGAGGGGATTGCCGAAAGTTGTCCTTGCTTTTTCCTGCGATCATGCAACTTGTGGTTTTGCGTGAATTGCCGGAACCAAAGATCGCGTGGTCCTCCGATGGGGCAAAGTTGATTTCAAGTTTCCTAAGTGCCGGCGCGTGGTAGCGTGAGAAGTGCTCCCTGAGCAGCGTTGTTTGCCCAAAAGACAGTTGTGACGCAGCGATCGATGTTGAGCTCCATGTAAGTCACACGTTGTAGGTCACTTGGAGATACTTGGAGTGCCAAATTGGACAAGTTCCAGGTGGTTTTCGCACGAGAATTGCTGCACCATGTGGCACCTTCGAGAAACTGTAGCCAGCATGAAATGCAGACACTTCTGCAAGAATCGTATGCAAATGTATGCAAATATCACTCCATGGATCCCCATGGTGAAAACATGTATTAAAATAAGATAAGATGAAAACCAGATGAAAACAATATAAACATGATTCAGATTATGAACAGTTGTTATTGCAGGAACGGTGCTTCTTGAGGGTTCTGGCCCGGAGGAAACCCATAGGTTACATACGCCCAACATGGTTCGTGTTCTGAGCCAAAAATGCCGCGGTTGTTTCAGTGCCTGTGGCGTCTGAGATCGTCCAAGTCATGTGAGACGCGTGAGCTGCTGCATTTGAATGACTGCTGTTGATCAAGACCTATACTGTGACTGTGACTACGATGCATCAAATTGCAACAAAATACAACGAGCTTTGCAGCGCTACAGTCATGAACAGGCACAATTGATACAAGTTGCAATGCCAATGTTGCCGTTGCCACGAAGCCCGATTCCACAACAAACACACCCTGACAATCGGTGACAGTCTGTGATACTGCGCTCCGCTTGACCCTTGTATCGCTATCATGCTGTTCTTGTGCCAAAGCGCCACCACTACAGTACCATTTGCTAGTCAGTCATGACCTCTAAGCAGATTCATGGGATACCACTAATATTTCCAGACATTCAAATGTTCGATGTAGACATGGAAATGAAAGCAAGATCATGATTCAAGACTAAGTCATACTAAGTCCACTTTTCTCATTGTCCCAGCTCGCAAGATGATGGTGTTCACCCCCTCCACTGGGTATTGGAACAGTGAAGTGAAGATTGAAAAAAGTGTGGGTCGTTCAGGTCGTTTGGGTTATCGCTCCAAAAGTGTTTCTCATTCTTAGTTTTTGGGCATGGATGGCAGCTGAAGGGATTGGCGACAGATCCCATTTCCGTCACCGACTCGACCTGAGCATGACATAGATTGAGATATTATGATAGATCATGAAATATGATAAATATTGATAAATTATGATACGACATTTGCAGAAATGCGCTGGCGATGGAGCCTAGCTGTTGGCGTTCAAGCGAGTTGTGCTCTTTCATCCTTTCCAAGTTGTAAACTTGGGAGACATGGAGCGTTTTGCAACTTCACTATGGCAAAGGGACCGGTCCACCACGGATCCTGCAGATACACATCATTTGTTGGAGCTGTTGCATTATCTTTGGCAATTTGAAAAAGTATCTTTCTGCGTCTTGCAGGATAGGATGCATTCTGGGGATAGAGATGGGATCTAGATGAGTATAATATGATATGATTAACCCAGGTGTACAAAGGTCGTGTAACATGTTAGAACCACGTTGAAGCCTTGACACCCAGGCCATACGTAGCCACACGCAGCTTCGTCATTTGAAGGCTGCAGTCTCGGTGGCCACGATCTTTGATGAACTTGGAGCAGATGCAGCAGATGTGTCCATAGATAATCTGATAGATATGTGTATCTGCAGCACGCAAACAATGTGTCCATTGCAGATCGAATGAAATGGATCCCTGCCAGTCATCATTGGTTTTGGAATCAGTTAAAAAGCACAACCAGAGCTGTCGTACATCTTCGACATCGGTGCAAGTTCTGAACTGCCGAGAAAAATGTGCGTGTCCTGCCTTTTACTTGAAAGGTCAAGGTCTTGAAAGTGACTGTCGCTGACAAAATGCCTTATTTTTGATATGAACTGTTCAACTTTGGCTTCTTGGAAGAGGGGATTGTCGAAAATTGTCCTTGCTTTTTCCTGCGATCATGCAACTTGTGGTTTTGCATGAATTGCCGGAACCAAAGATCGCGTGGTCCTCCGATGGGGCAAAGTTGATTTCAAGTTTCCTAAGTGCCGGCGCGTGGTAGCGTGAGAAGTGCTCCCTGAGCAGCGTTGTTTGTCCAAAAGACGGTTGTGATGCAGCGATCTTGGATGCTGCAATGCAACAGTCAGGATTTCACAATGATTGGCAGTGATGTGCGCGTGGAATATTATTCAGATGAAGGAGGTGGCAACTTTCTGTTTGACAAACTTCTGCGTTGGTTAGTGAAGGCTGAAGATCAGAGGCCCTGTGGCAAAATTCTTTGCTGGCAAGGGAAGTTTCAATTTCAAGCAGGGCAGTTTTGTGTTGAGCTAAAACGTCTTTGCAAATTTGGAAAAAGTTAATTTGCATTGATTAACGTGCTAACTTTGCAAAAGTTACTAGCAGCTCTTTAGTAGCTCTGAAAGAAGGTTTGGTGTGACAAATTCAAAGCACCCAATGTGCCGCTCAGTGCAGCGCAGTGACTGCACTTGAGAAGCCCAGCACGGTGTGAGACCACAAGGCACTCAGCACTGAGTTGAAGCACTGAGTTGACCCCAAATCGAAGACTACAACTCAGTTGAGGAGCAAAAGCAAACGACGAAAAATTGTATTTCTTAGATCTGTTGTTGTTGGATGCCAATGAAATGCATCTGCACGGATGGATATCATGCATATAGATATGATATGCATGTTCGGCATATCATGGCATATCGATGTCTTCACATCGATAGCGCAGGTGTGACAGGGATAGGACTTTGACGTCGCCATACCTTGATGCGACAGCTGCGACAGTTCATCTGTCTGACGTGCCCCTGATGACCGCGGACAGAAGACCTGTCAGCACTTTCCTGCTTCGTTTTTCGTTGCCGGGTTTCCCGGGCTTATGATATGTCTTCCAGGATGAAAAAGGATATTCTCGGAAAAACATTTTTCGGCTTTCTTTGTAAACGGCAAAGAGTTAGTCCCTGTTCTTTAACTGTTTTGGAATCAGTTGAAAAGCACAACCAGAGCTGTCGTACATCTTCGACATCGGTGCAAGTTCTGAACTGCCGAGAAAAATATGTTTGTGTCCTGCCTTTTACTTGAAAGGTCAAGGTTTTGAAAGTGACTGTCGTTGACAAGAGGTTTGATTTTTGATATGAGATGTTCAACTTTGGCTTCTTTGAAGATGGGCTTGCCGAAAGTTGTCCTTGCATTTTCCTGCGGTCATGCAACTTGTGGTTTTGCATGAATTGCCGGAACCAAAGATCACGTGGTCCTCCGATGGGGCAAAGTTGATTTCAAGTTTCCAAAGTGCCGGCGCGTGGTAGCGTGAGAAGTGCTCCCTGAGCAGCGTTGTTTGTCCAGAAGACGGTTGTGACGCAGCGATCTTGCATGCTGCAATGCAACTGTCAGGATTTCACAATGATTGGCAGTAATGGGCAGTCATGAATGATTCATGTGATGCATGTGATACACACTAGGTTCCACTTAAAAAATCAGACTGAGGAATGGCTTTGTTTTTTGTAGGTCGTAGTGTCTGTAGTGCCCATGGGTCGTGCCGGGGAGCGTGGCCATACCCCGAAGCAACAGGAACAGTGTCAGGAGTCAACAAGATATTGCAAAGAAGATCCAAAGAAACATTACCAATAAGATCAATAAGATCAATAAGCATACGCAGCATTTGCATTACAAACTAATTCAAAAATGAGCATTACAAAAAATGTGCAGCACAAGATGTGCGAAACTATGAGGTTGTGACATAAACGGGTCACCTTTGGTCCAGGGACTGCTGGACTAATTGGAGCTCAGCATCGTTTTTCACAAGTCCAGAGCAGTTGAAGCGCAGACAGACTGAATCAACTTCAACATACTTCAACTATCTTCAACTATATAGTTTCAACTTCAAACTGTGAATCTAACCTCGAAATGAACTGATTCTGGTGATCTCGGTGTTTTTCTTGCAGCCATGACAGATATTATCACATCGTGGCAACTGCACATAGTAAAGCCTTGGAAAGGTGCGAAAGGTTGATGCTTGAAAGTGGAAATTTCAAGCAGTGCCTCTGAGATTCCAGTGGAGATTCAGTCGGTTGAAATAGCTTTGAGATCGAGCTTAGAGCTGTTAGGGCCGTCCCAAATCCATCTCTATGTCAACGACGATTGCCTTCCGGCGTAGACGATGTAGCCTGTGTGACGCCCGTGGTTGCCATGCCCAACTGAACGCAATTGAATGCAATTGAAGGTCATTGAAGGCCCTGAAGGTCACAAAGGCTGTAAAGGTGTTCCACGCATTGAGGGAATGAGCTGCAAGTTTTGCAGTGACTCGTGTCCTGGCTCGTGGTGGCTGGTTTCCAGTCGACAGTTTCAGCTGAGCTGTTGCAGGGGTTTCAACTGGGTTTCATCAGATAGACAGGTCTAGCACAATGAGGGCCATGTGATTCCTGAGGTGTAGAAATCTTGGAGGTTGAGGATGTTCATGATGTAAAGGGAGTTCAAAGAGGGGCATCAGTTCTTTCATCACTTCTTTCCTCTAACCTAGAGAGTTAAGGGAAAAGTTTCCTCTTTTCATCAGTTTCTCAAAGAGCTGAAGACTTTAGGCGCTTAAGAGTTCCTGGAGCTGCGACACTGTGACGTAACTCATGTGAGCCAAGATGATGCACGATGTACGCCTTGCAGTTGCACGCTGCGAAGCTCAAATGTCTCCCTTCGGAAAGTCTCTGTGTGCCAGCACCTCGGCGCCTAAGCCAGTGCGGTGACGACATACAGCTCTGCATCTTGGGAGAGCGGCTGGTTGCAGAAGATTCTTGGTGCAGAGTTTCCAAGCCGCAGAGTATTCCTTCCTCTTCGGAATACACGTTCAGATGTCAGAGTCTTCCACTTGTCCTTTTGCCAGTAGCACCCAAACAGCACGGAAAAAGTTCATATGTGACCTATATGTATCTATATGTCAGGTGACACATACATCTAGTGCCAAAGCAGCCGTTGAACTTGCACCAGCAGATGTTCTTTTTCGGCACCGTCAGTTCGGCATCACCCTGAAGGTGTCTTTGAGAGGAGTGGCGAACTTTGCAGCGGAAACTTTTAAGCGCTTTGACAGTGCGAAGGTGGAAACAGGTGGAAACCTAATGAAACCTACAGGGTTTTGACAGCGCACAGGGAATGTCGCACACAGCCTTTCGATGGAGCAGATCTTTGCAGTTTTGCTGAGTAGCAAGTTGACATTCCGAAGAACCCGAACATTCCGATGTCATTTCTCAAGGTTCCTCAACAAGCTTAATTTGTGCATGCTACTCGGACGCCAGCAGCAAAGTTAAGGAAGAGCCAGATCTCACAAGTTCAACTAAATAAGTATGTCAAGTGAGTCACCTAATGAGTCAACTCAGTCAATGGTTTGGTTTTTGTTATGGTTGATTTCAGCAGCTGGTGGTGTGATAATACTATTGAAGTTGGCTCTCATGCATAATGTCCATCATGTCATGCCTGAAGTGCTGTCCATGTCTCCGAACAAAACTTGTTGCAACATTTTGGCAGCGCAAATGAAGCGTTGACTTGGAACTTAGGAGCACAGCCTAAGAGCAGTTCTGCAGTGATTTCTCGTATGCTATCCTGAATCAATCCAGATCATCTAGAATCTAAATAATCTAAATCATGTCTAACTTGTCATCCAAATGTTATCAGATACTCGGGATCTATCAGAGATCAGGATCTGCTCAGATGGCCTTGGCGATGGGTAAGTGTTTCCCGATTGCGACTTAGTTCATCTATGTCCATCCGCATGGCTTCTCCATGACGACGTGTTACCTTGCTCCTTGCTACCAAGTTGTTTCATCTTGTTGTACATCTTGTTACGTTTCGTCAGGCATTCCTTACATCAGAGGAAGCCATCATCGGGTCACGTGTCCTTTGGCTTCAAGGAGGCTTTGCCACTTTCTGGAGGCATCCAGATAACGAAAGTAGTGTTCTCAGAGCTATCTTTAACTATCATCTCCTCCTGAAAGTGAAGCATTTTTGATGTTGCATTTAGAGAGTGATGAATATGGGAAGTTGTATTGTCCACAAGCCACTGGTTGAAGGCATTGAAGGTATTGAAGGCATTGAAAGTGATGCTGAAACATTGTGAAATTTTTGGCCCACTGATGTGACAAGAAGACTTCAGCAGACAGGTTGACACCTTCACACCTGCCATTGGTAACCCTGGACATGCGATGCCAATGCAATGCCAAGATGCTCCCAGAACTCCCAGAGTTTCAACCTTCAAATTCGGATTTCCAGTGCAAGTTCGTCTATATCAAGTAGTATAAGTTCAGTGCAAATCAAACCAATTTAATCCACTCGATCCAAACGAAATCAAGAGACGTGCAACCACTGCGACCAGTTGCCAGCGTCCTTGAGGATCTCGGCTCATCAACTCAGGTTCTCAAATGGGTTCAGATGGGAGCCGAATAGCCTAGCATAGCTCAGTAGCCGAAGCAAACTGTTCAGAACGGTCTTGGACTTTGCGTTTGGGATTTCTTGGTGTCTCTATTCTTTGAAAACTTTTGAAAAAAAGGTGTTTATTGGACACTTTGGACTGCCTTTCAAAACTCTTGAAGGGCAGCGGTCTTTGATAAAGAATTCCAAGTGTATCACAACCATAAGGTGCTGCTACGCTGAGGTATTTCCTTTCTTCCCTGGCTTTTGGGCAGGCATCCGAACCACACCTGGTCCGCCAAAACTGAACAGTGACAGTGACAAACCAGACAAAGCAAACAGGTTGACCTCAGGATGGAGGGCGTTGATTTGAAGCAAAGAGTTTGTCGAAGTCTGCGAAGTCAAAGCGCCATCGCAAGCATCGCAAGCATCACAGGCATTTTCCCATACCTTCTGCGGCGCAACTTGGGCCGTGTCAAGAGATCCCCAAATTGTCAGTTCCCCCCACATCTTCCCACATCTTCCCACCAAGTGATGTTACAGTCAAAGTAGGTAGAGACAGAAGCACCGTGAAGGTTAAGATACCTGTAAAATGGTAAGAGCCCATTTCAAGACTTTGATCTTTCGATGAATCTTCGCCAGTCTCGCGATACGTTGGTTGCATATCATAAAATGAAACGGATGACATGAGTCATCATCATAGTCAGTTTAGTCGTTCTGTTCGTAGGCATGTCCGTGGCCAAGTGATGTCCAGTGCTCTCAGCTGCGAAAAACAAGGCAAAAGGATTGGCTTTAGACCTCTTTTTCGGACCTTTTTTCCATGTTTTTTAGATGTCATTTGAACATCTTTAAACCAGTGGCATTTCATGCCAAGCACTGCTAAGAGACAGTCATCACCAGTCCTCTGGAGTATCGGAATGAGAAGTTGGTCGTTGAGGCTTAGATGCTGAACCCAAGATCCGAAGTCTCCTTGGGCTGTCCAAGCTTACAAATGGAAAACAGGACGCATCAAAATAAGCATACATATGCACACATGATCTTACGTGATCTTACATGTTTATGAATGTCACCTAAGCATTGTGAAAGTTCCAATTGGCTTCGGCCAACAGCATCCCGAAACAACCAAAAGAGCAGCCGCCTCAAAGTTTTGGGCAGTTTCAGCGTAGCTTTGCTGGATCCGCGTGACTTCCAAAGAAGTTGCTTCGTGGTGCTGAAATAGGACAGGTGCAAGTGATCAGACAGAGACAGATCAACTGGGGCACAGACCACGCACAAAAGACACAGAATACGTACACACACGCACACGTACACCGCAAGACATTTCATGTAATGCGTAGGACGTGTGCTTAGCCCGTGCGGAACCAGGTAGTGCGTGAGGCACATCGCACAAACCTGTCTTACAGACCCGCACGAAGGCCAAGTAGAAACTTACCAGAAACAGTGACTGTAGGAACCGCACAGTGTAAACTTCAACAGTTTGTATTACAAGGACCATTGTAATATCAGCAATGTGTAGTCAACTGTTTGACTTCCAAAGCTTGGAGCTTTGAGTTGACTGAAAGCGCCATGTTCGCTACACGCGGCCGGTAGCCTTTGAAGATCGTTGAAGCTTAGCAACCCTGGGATCACATGAGCATGTCAAGTCCCGTATAGTGAAGAATCCCAAGTATAAGACATGTAAGCGATGAAACTATGGGGAATTTACGGTCATTTGGTAAGCTTACCTACGGTGTTTTTCAGCTGGTGTCACATTTTGTACTGTTTCTGCCAGCCTTTTTGGCCACGTTCAGACGTCAAGCACCCCATGCGAGAAATTTAGACGGCGACATCGCCATATTTGCTAGACGAGCCTCAAAGGATCAAGAGAATTCAGCACTCCTCAGCATCCCGCTGCCGTCCCCTAGGGTTCTATGGGCTCTATGTTTGTTGCATCAATCGTTCAACATGGAGCCGAACTCGGCTGCAAAAAAAAGTGTGATGTGAAATGTTATGACATGAACGAAATGTTTTAAAGAGACAAGTTGTCTAGGTTGTCCAGGTTGGGTCTATGTTGAGGGCCTAGCTGGCCCTTCATCCCTGAAGCGATTCGATTCATGATTCGATTCCCTTCAGATCCGAAAGTAACTGTGGCATTTGCGTAACTCCGCAGCCATTGAGCCACCAAGTTGGCTAGCTCCACGAGATGCTCCAAGAGATGCTCCAAGAGATGCTCCAAGAGATGCTCCAAGATGTGCATCGTCGGCGTTCACGGCGTTCACGTTGTCCGTTCAGTGCATTGTGGCGGGCATTTTGGAACTTCAGGGAGTTGGACAAGCAGTTCCACGGTCAAAGCATGAGACCTTAAGAATCTGCTTAGGAGAATCCTTAAGAATCCTGTGTAAGAATCCTTATTAAGAATCCAATCCTTAAAGAACCTCCTTAAGGAGAATCCTTAAGAATCCTTAAGACCTTGAAACTTTAGACCTCCGTAAGACCTGTGACTTTCTGCACCCTGAGTTTCGCCAAAGATCTTAGCTAAGAGCTAGTTCTGGCACATTGACGGCAAAGGTTGGTTTGATTTGAAACGAGACTCGACAAGAAAGCCGCTTTTGGCCAGTCAGATGCAGGAGTCTTTTGCAGATCACTTGGAGGCACACAATCCACGCAAGAGCTGGTACCTGGCAATATACTGACATAGCATTCTTGGCAGTGCATGTGTTTCAGTTTCAAGTGTAACATTCCAATGCGACACGCCTTCAATTTTTAGGCATAGGTAGGTTTCAGCATTGCTTGGAAAATCTGAAAGCTAGCACAAGCTCGAAATACTTCAATCGCAGCGATTGACTCGAGTGAGCCCGCAACTTGCTTGCGTTTGTCAACTAGTTTCAGTCAAAAAATCTGCATGGTTTGTGGGACAACCGATGTGTTTGAGTCGAAATTCAGATTCCAGGGTCCACTGTGCAGTTTCGCTTTGCCTGCAGCGTTGCAGAGCCGTGTAGTCATTCTCTGAAAGGAAGGGGCTGTTCCGTTCCTTCCGGGCACACATCACGCCGAGCCGAGCCCAGCAACACATGACCATAGCAAGCACATCCTTAACATGCCTCAACGGGAGCCGCCACAATGCTGCGCAGTGTGACCCAGGCAAAGTCGGAAAGCTGTTGGTTTTGAGGGCCTAGTTGTTTGCAAAGGTTTTCAGCACGTAAAGCCGCAAAGGTCATGAAGGTCTTGCGGAACAATGTCACAGTCCTGAAATCCATCCTTTTGAAATCCAGATAGTCCAAAGCAAAAGTGTTTGTCTGCAGCGTGCAAGCAGATGCGTGCTGCTTCAAGCTCAGATTGTGCATTGGATTTCACCTGCATACCGTGCCATGTTACGTGCCGCAAAAACATGTTTTTCAAGCCGGAAAACGGTGACATCTTTCGAGCTGGGTTGGCCAAGATGACGTTCCAAGCCTTGACATGGAGGGTTTCTGTCCGAAGAGCTTTAGTCAAAAGAGTGCATCACTTTGGGCGCGTCAGCAAACACCCCAAACTCAGCAAACTGATCGCAGAAAGGGCGGTTATAAAAACCCAAAGCTGTTGTGCCTCCTGTTTCACTGTCGGCATGGCTTGGGGTGCTTCGATATGTGCCCAATGTCTGTAGTTTCGCCCAGGTTGTCCCTCGTCAAAAACATGGGTTTGAACTCTTGGCTTTGAAGGCTCCAAGGTCGTGCAACAGAACATTCAGGGGATGTAAACAGCATGTTTTTCAGATTTTAAGCGGAATCACTCGTGATTTGCAGATTTGGGCTGACCTAAAAGATAGAATGAAATGGAATAGAAGGGACAACCGGAAAAAATGAAATCTCCGATTGTAAGGTGAGGAAAGGCGCAGGCAGAAACCTCTGCACCTTTTGAGCGCGTTCTCCAGTGGTAAAATGCAGCGCGGTATCGGTATCGGGATGTGCAGTATGTGCGCAGCCAACACAGGGCCTGGGCTTGTCGGGCTCACTTAGCTGATACAGGTTAACAACTTGCGTATAGCTGCAACTCCAAATGGGCACGTTCTGTCCAGTAAAGCACCGACTCTAACTAAAGTGTACAAAGTTTTGTACAAGCATTCGCGTCATTGCAGAAAGACTTCTGCGGAAGGGTTTGAGGGGTGGAGGGTTGTCGCTACGAGGATGGCTGCCGGCAAAACAAAAGCGTCTCCATTTCTATCATATGCTTGGGCCAATGGTCTCAGAGTTTCGAGCAAGTCTGACCTCGCAGAAAGTGCAGCCTAGGCTCAGCATTGGGTATTTGTGCCACCCAGCCCGGACTTGTGTAACGTGATATGGATGCTGCGCTACCATGCCAGTTGAAGGAGGGGTCAGGATGTCTTCGTCCCTAAAGAGTTGTTTCACCTCAAGCGGTTCCATGTTGTTTGTCAAGACACAAAAATCGCATCCTTGCAGAACGATTTCTGCGGAAGGGTTTGAGGGGTGGAGGATTGTCGCTGTGAGGACCGGGAAAACAAATGCTTGGGCCAAAGCATGGGCCAAAGGTCTCAAAGTTCGAGCAAGTCTGACCTCGCAGAAAGTGCAGCCTAGGCTCAGCATTGGGTATTTGTGCTGCCCAGTCCGGCTTGCAGAGCCGTGTAGTCATTCTCTGAAAGGAAGGGGCTGTTCCGTTCCTTCCGGGCACACATCACGCCGAGCCGAGCCCAGCAACACATGACCATAGCAAGCACATCCTTAACATGCCTCAACGGGAGCCGCCACAATGCTGCGCAGTGTGACCCAGGCAAAGTCGGAAAGCTGTTGGTTTTGAGGGCCTAGTTGTTTGCAAAGGTTTTCAGCACGTAAAGCCGCAAAGGTCATGAAGGTCTTGCGGAACAATGTCACAGTCCTGAAATCCATCCTTTTGAAATCCAGATAGTCCAAAGCAAAAGTGTTTGTCTGCAGCGTGCAAGCAGATGCGTGCTGCTTCAAGCTCAGATTGTGCATTGGATTTCACCTGCATACCGTGCCATGTTACGTGCCGCAAAAACATGTTTTTCAAGCCGGAAAACGGTGACATCTTTCGAGCTGGGTTGGCCAAGATGACGTTCCAAGCCTTGACATGGAGGGTTTCTGTCCGAAGAGCTTTAGTCAAAAGAGTGCATCACTTTGGGCGCGTCAGCAAACACCCCAAACTCAGCAAACTGATCGCAGAAAGGGCGGTTATAAAAACCCAAAGCTGTTGTGCCTCCTGTTTCACTGTCGGCATGGCTTGGGGTGCTTCGATATGTGCCCAATGTCT
Source organism: Symbiodinium kawagutii (assembly GCA_009767595.1). Lineage (NCBI taxonomy): Eukaryota > Dinophyceae > Suessiales > Symbiodiniaceae > Symbiodinium > Symbiodinium kawagutii. Next base: position 25,446 of record VSDK01011674.1, on the reverse strand, counting down.
GTAGTTTCGCCCAGGTTGTCCCTCGTCAAAAACATGGGTTTGAACTCTTGGCTTTGAAGGCTCCAAGGTCGTGCAACAGAACATTCAGGGGATGTAAACAGCATGTTTTTCAGATTTTAAGCGGAACCACTCGTGGTGTGAAAGGCAGCCCTTGTCCATTCACACGCACAGGGAGGCCAAATTGAAGCGGTGCACAAACAACGTTGTGAGCTGCAAACTGATTTGCAGATTTGGGCTGACCTAAAAGATAGAATGAAATGGAATAGAAGGGACAACCGGAAAAAATGAAATCTCCGATTGTAAGATGAGGAAAGGCGCAGGCAGAAACCTCTGCACCTTTTGAGCGCGTTCTCCAGTGGTAAAATGCAGCGCGGTATCGGTATCGGGATGTGCAGTATGTGCGCAGCCAACACAGGGCCTGGGCTTGTCGGGCTCACTTAGCTGATACAGGTTAACAACTTGCGTATAGCTGCAACTCCAAATGGGCACGTTCTGTCCAGTAAAGCACCGACTCTAACTAAAGTGTACAAAGTTTTGTACAAGCATTCGCGTCATTGCAGAAAGACTTCTGCGGAAGGGTTTGAGGGGTGGAGGGTTGTCGCTACGAGGATGGCTGCCGGCAAAACAAAAGCGTCTCCATTTCTATCATATGCTTGGGCCAATGGTCTCAGAGTTTCGAGCAAGTCTGACCTCGCAGAAAGTGCAGCCTAGGCTCAGCATTGGGTATTTGTGCCACCCAGCCCGGACTTGTGCAATGTGATATGGATGTTGCGCTACCATGCCAGTTGAAGGAGGGGTCAGGATGTCTTCGTCCCTAACGAGTTGTTTTGGCCAGGGTGGTGGTTTCTTCATGGCACGCATCACGCCGAGCCGAGCCCAGCAACGCATGACTATAGCAAGCACATCCTTAACATGCCTCAACGGGAGCCGCCACAATGCTGCGCAGTGTGACCCAGGCAAAGTCGGAAAGCTGTTTGTTTTGAGGGCCTATGCTAGTCTCAGCTGACTTGGGAATTGTCGGACATGCCCATGTCATGTGTTCAAGACAAAAGTTGTGTCGAAACTAACTTGTCATGTCTTCTCGGTCCATGCCAGTTGATGGAGGGGTCAGGATGTTTTTCGTCCCTAACAAGTTGTCTTGGCCAGGGTGGTCGGTCCTTCACGTTGAAGACTCTTATATACCCTCAAGCGGTTCCATGGTGTTGCCAAGGCATCAAAATCGCGTCCTTGCAGAAAGATTTCTGCGGAAGGGTTTGAGGGGTGGAGGGTTGTTCTATGAGGATGGCTGCCGGCAAAACAAAAGCGTTTCCATTTCTATCATATGCTTGGGCCAATGGTCTCAGAGTTTCGAGCAGGTCTGACCTGACAGAAAGTGCAGCCTAGGCTCAGCATTGGGTATTTGTGCCACCCAGCCCGGACTTGTGTAATGTGATATGGATGCTGCGCTACCATGCCAGTTGAAGGAGGGGTCAGGATGCGTTCGTCCCTAACGAGTTGTTTTGGCCGACTTTTTGTGTACCCCAAGCAGCTCCATTGTGTTTGTCAAAAAGTCAAAACAGAAGACCTTCAGACCTGTCTAAGACCTATGTAAGACATTGTAAGACTTGTGTAAGACCTGTGACTTTCCGCACTCGGGGTGACCACAAAGTTCTGTTTTCATGCAGATTTCCCGCAGGGCTTTCTTCAGGCACTTGTATGCACGTGTACATCTTTCTGATGCTTAGTCTATGTTTGTTGCAATTCCCTGCATTTGGTTTGACTGCTTTTCGCCAAAGATCTTAGCTAAGAGCTACAGTAGTTCTGGCACATTGACGGCAAAGGTTGGTTTGATTTGAAACGAGACTCGACAAGAAAGCCGCTTTTGGCCAGTCAGATGCAGGAGTCTTTTGCAGATCACTTGGAGGCACACAATCCACGCAAGAGCTGGTACCTGGCAATATACTGACATAGCATTCTTGGCAGTGCATGTGTTTCAGTTTCAAGTGTAACATTCCTGGAAAATCTGAAAGCTGGCACAAGCTCGAAATACTTCAATCGCAGCGATTGACTCGAGTGAGCCCGCAACTTGCTTGCGTTTGTCAACTAGTTTCAGTCAAAAAATCTGCATGGTTTGTGGGACAACCGATGTGTTTGAGTCGAAATTCAGATTCCAGGGTCCACTGTGCAGTTTCGCTTTGCCTGCAGCGTTGCAGAGCTGTGAAGTCATTCTCTGAAAGGAAGGGGCTGTTCCGTTCCTTCCGGGCACACATCACGCCGAGCCGAGCCCAGCAACACATGACCATAGCAAGCACATCCTTAACATGCCTCAACGGGAGCCGCCACAATGCTGCGCAGTGTGACCCAGGCAAAGTCGGAAAGCTGTTGGTTTGAGGGCCTAGTTGTTTGCAAAGGTTTTCAGCACGTAAAGCCGCAAAGGTCATGAAGGTCTTGCGGAACAATGTCACAGTCCTGAAATCCATCCTTTTGAAATCCAGATAGTCCAAAGCAAAAGTGTTTGTCTGCAGCGTGCAAGCAGATGCGTGCTGCTTCAAGCTCAGATTGTGCATTGGATTTCACCTGCATACCGTGCCATGTTACGTGCCGCAAAAACATGTTTTTCAAGCCGGAAAACGGTGACATCTTTCGAGCTGGGTTGGCCAAGATGACGTTCCAAGCCTTGACATGGAGGGTTTCTGTCCGAAGAGCTTTAGTCAAAAGAGTGCATCACTTTGGGCGCGTCAGCAAACACCCCAAACTCAGCAAACTGATCGCAGAAAGGGCGGTTATAAAAACCCAAAGCTGTTGTGCCTCCTGTTTCACTGTCGGCATGGCTTGGGGTGCTTCGATATGTGCCCAATGTCTGTAGTTTCGCCCAGGTTGTCCCTCGTCAAAAACATGGGTTTGAACTCTTGGCTTTGAAGGCTTCAAGGTCGTGCAACAGAACATTCAGGGGATGTAAACAGCATGTTTTTCAGATTTTAAGCGGAACCACTCGTGGTGTGAAAGGCAACCCTTGTCCATTCACACGCACAGGGAGGCCAAATTGAAGCATTGCACAAACAACGTTGTGAGCTGCAAACTGATCTGCACTCTGCAGTTGAAAACATCATCACACCAATCTCAGTCCAGCTCCGCTTTAGCTTTGTCTGAGGATTGCGTGGCACCATTAAATTTGTTCTGACGAGTGCTCTTTGTTGAGCTGTGATTGTGCTCTCTTTGCTGCAGTTGTAACCCCCCGGAATGCACTTCATTGCAATTTGGGTTGCCATGCCTCGGCCTGGGCATTTGCCCGTGTGCAAGGTTTGCTACATTAGTTGTGTTTGGCACAAGCAGCGCCACCTCATTTCTGGACCATCATACAAGTCAGACGGCAACGGGCTTGGCATTCTTTGTAGATACTGAGCTTTCATAGTGGGGAGGTATGGTCGCACTGTCTTGTCCCGGTGTAGTGCCAATTCCGGAAAAAGTAAATGTCGTGCATGGCCCCCAGGGTAGCACCAAAATGTTTGTGAACCATTTCTTGGCAGGGCAGGAAGTTGACTAGCTTATCGACCATGTTTGAATCCCCTGGAAAGGTGCCTCCAATTTCGCGAACCGAGGCAAACTTTGGAGTTCTGAACACTTTGGATTGAAGTATTGGTGAGCTTTTGACCTTCGATAAAGGTGAAAAATGATATCGTGCATTTTTTAGCGGAGTCGCACTGTGACCTGACACGTAGCGGCACAAATATTTGCATTTTTCGATTCGCAATTACTTGGCCGCTGCTGAAAAATGCCACTGCTTCCTGCGTTTCCTCTTTCAGCTTGACCAATGACACAGGCCTTTGCACATCTTTGCACTCAACAACTTTTGCCAGTTTAGCCAGCAATGTCCAGACACATTCCGTGCCTTGAGCAACGCTGGGAAACTATTAAATAACATTGGCATCCACTTGAGAAGTTCGGTGAAGGCAATGTTGGTTTGCCGGGCAGAGATCATGGAAGCTGCCAATTTGCACACTCAGCGCGATTCGATTCAAAGGTATGGAGGCACGGCATTGAGCATTGGACGCTCATTGGTTGGTGTATGCGCTGTGAATGCTTTGAAGCAACCCATTGGGAATCTTGGTTGACCCAGCAATAGCCGATACGTTACTAAACCATACTAAACCCTTATACCAGTACCAGTAGGATGTTATAAGTACTCACTGGTTTCCAGATTGACAACATTCAATTGGCTCCTTTATGTTCACTTATTTACATGGGCTATAGCGGCTATAGATAAGTACAAATGCGTTTTCAATCCACGAAGTGGGAATACCTTGTTATCCTAGCGGCCCTGCTAAGCAATGTTTTGGTTCACTCACAATGACAATGCACAGTAGGGCCATGTGGGCACATGGCAATTCCGGTCCCCTTGGTTGACTATTGCTTGATTGCATCTTGATTGCTTGTGATAGCAATACTGTGTCTGCTTATATTTGCTCAACAAATCTGATCAGGATAGAACGGGTCGTAAAAGAGCTTCGCTTGAACCGTCAACAAAAAGTAACATATTGAAGTATATTGAAGCCGTATAATCAACGCGAGTAAACAAAATACTTGTGGTACCGGTGCAACATCTCATGATCAAAAATGTTTGTGTCCCCTAGGCCCTAGGCCTAAATGGGGACCCACCTGTTTGGATATGGATCAAGGTTCATCCATAGAGTCAGGTCCGTGTTTGGATAAAAGATTCTTTTCACGATGTGCTGAAATGGAGAGAAAATGAGAGAAACATATATCGCAAAATTGAGTATTGACGTATTTGTTGAATCACGCGAACCCATTTAGTGCTTGTTTGCTTCGTCAATCACATAGTTGAGACCTGTCCCAACAAGACTTCCCTTCCGAAACTTCAACTACAAAGAAAATGACCGAAAGCTTCAGAAGTCTAAGTCTCCTAATTTGTACTGTACAATTATGTTCCTGCTGGTCCGATTTCTAATAAGCCCCGATATCCCTAGACAAATTCTCGGAGCGTGTGCAGTACTGCCAAGGTGCGTCGTAAATTTTGTTAAACTCATGCGGCAGACCACAAGTGACCACCTCTTCAATAAAATCCACTCATTGCATTGCATTAGTCTGGACAAGGTACAGTACCCGAAACAACTCTACGTGCGTCATTGAACTGTAAAAGCCACAGCCCAATGGAAGACACCCCATGAACAGAAACACCAAGAAACAGAAAAAGAGGATCCTCACGGCGCTACCAGGGAAGGTGTTGGGTGAGGATGCAGGTGGAGCAAAGATTTCATGGCTTTTGGTCTTGAACGCCGCCCTTTGCAACAGATCACCATCAACCCCTTGTGATTCATCCTATGACCACCTGCGGTGTGCGCAGGCTCTTCGACTCTTCCAGCATGCCGCCCAACACGTGGTACAGGAACTCACTGAGGACGAACGGCTCCAGATGAAAAATTTCCAGAAGCTTGAACTAAAATGAACTAATTAAATCTAATTAAATTACACATATCCAAACAATTCCACATATTACCGAACAAAGGTGGTCAGTGATAGTTCAACCATAGTTGATGGTGAATTGAAGGTTGGTAGTGGGTTATCATGTTGAAATTGTGTGGTCACTTGAGCCGTGAAAACATGTGAAAACTGAAGCTGTTTTCGTTCAAGTCTATGAAGATGACTCGTGAGATCCTTTGTCACACATCACATGAACATCTCAAAAACGATCGGAGGAGTCAAGATTGTGATGCTCACTCAATTCTGGTGGTGTTTGGTTTGGCCATTATCCTGCCTACCTTGGGGCAGTGAGAAAGAGAGAGAGAGAGAGATGGGGGCGGTGTGGCCCGGCTGAAAGCAAAAACTCTGCCCTTTGAATATCACCCTCACAGCCTTCAGCGGGCGGGTTCAGAATATCGATTTTCAAGGCAAGAATACATTGATTGCGCGCGATGGGAAATTCATAAACGACAAACTTATTTCAAACAGCGGGTGATGCAGGTGTATTTGGTCTCTATGTGCTGCATCTATACGACCATCTCCACGTGTGTGCCCTGTATCGCTCTGAAATATATTTGCATGATTATATTTACATATACATATGTATTTACTTATATATTTGTGATTTCATTGAATGACTATATGTCCTGAATTCGTGCACATGGGTACATCCATATAGTTATATATATATATGTACATAGATATAGAAATGTGTGTGTGAATATATATATATATATATATGTATATGTATATATACAAATACATTCACAAAACAATCACAACATATATAATTTGATGTAGCCATACATACAACTGATATTGTGTATACACACTCTTTGCGTTTGTGTTGGGCTTTACGCTTTTTAATGTGAGTGTCAAGCACCGTTCCACCACTCTGTGTTCTTTCAGTGTTGCCACTTGGAAATTAGACATGCATGATGGATTTGCTTCAGCGATGTTCAAGCACTGCCGAGCATCAACAACCATGATGGTCATATGTGTAAACTCAGGGAAATGGGTCACTTCATGACTGTGGAGTCAGTATGTTGAGATTTTTTCTATGTTTTTCTCTCCTATGCTGATGGTTCTGATCATCGCCAGACGAGGAAGACGACTAAGTAGAATGCCTATACAAAAGTCAAAGCCATTCAGAAGTTGCATCCTTTCTTTTGCACGTGCATGCGCATCCATAATTTGCAAAAACAATTTCAATAAGTGCTGTTTACATTTGTTCACTGTTTCCAGAACATGTTCAAACAGTGACCTTGTGGTAGTTGGGGCACGAAAACATTGCTGGTAGCACAAGACCCGCCACATCCTTGAGGAAAGCCTTGGCAACTGTTGCGACGAAGACCACCAAGGAGACCAAATTTGGCAGCATGCCACTTGTCGTTGACTCATCATCTGGATGGCCAAACCACAAGGTGGAACGGATTCTACCATTGCTTTAAAGAGTGCTGCTCACCCTCCAGCTGCTTTTGTCCTGTTGCTCAGGTTGAAATACTGACGGCATCAAATCCGTTGGTCTTAGCTGAACCTTTGTGGGGCAAAGCAGGGAAAAATGTGTTATTGCATCTACGCCCTGCGATGAAAGGTTTGAAACCTCCCCTTATCATAGCGAAAAGAATGATGCTAAAATATGCAAAGCACGCCCAGCTTGACCACATGGCCATCCCTGAATTGAATGATGACATAGTGACCGCGCAAGGCGGTGGCGGAAGTTTCCAACATATAGAGCCTATACGAAGAGTGAGTTGTTTGAAATGAAGTGATGCTGTGGATGCTTGAAAGTGATGATGACGGTGTTATTTCTCTTCTAGTGTTTTTTCTTTGCTGGCATTTGTTGTTTCTGTTTTTTTGTTCTTGTGATTTTTTGTTTTTGGTGTTTTTTTGTCTCTGGTGCTTTTTGTCTCTGGTGCTTTTTGTCTCTGATGATTTTTGCCTCTGGTGTTTTTTGTCTCTGGTGATTTTTGTCTTTGGTGATTTTTGTCTTTGGTAATGTTTGTCTCTGGTGTTTTTTGTCTCTGGTGATTTTTGTCTCTGGTGATTCTTTGTCTCTGATGATTTTTGTCTTTGGTGATTTTTTGTGTTTGATGTTTTTTGATTCTGGTGATGTAATTGGCTGGTGATTTGATTGGTTGGTGATGGGATTGATTGGGAATTTGATTGGTTGGTGATGTAATTGATATGGTGATGTAATTGATTGGTGACACAATTGATTGATTGGTGATGTGGTTTATTGGTAATGTAATCGATAGATGATGCAATTGATTGGTCATGTAATTGGTTGGTGATGGGATTGATTGGTGCTGTAATTGATTGGTGATGTGATTGATATCTGATTTGGTTGATTGGTGATGTGATTGATTGGTGATGTTGTTGCTTGGTGATGTAATTGATTGGTGATGTAAGTGATGTAGTTGATTGGTGATTTTTTTTATCTCGGATTTTTTTTTGCTTTTTTCGGAGGTTGCTTTTCCTGTACCCTGGGCGCATTCGACGATTCGAAAAGGTTTGATTTCTAGGTTTGACCAAAAAGCAGTAATTTTCGGAAAATTTCGGATTTTTCCGTTTCGGACAATACTAAAATTAAAGAATTTTCAGAAAATTTCGTGTAACTAATACCTCGGCTATAAATAAACCAACATCCAATACCCAATAACTAGTAAGGACAACAACCGACAAACAACCAACATCCAAGAACTAACATCCAATAACCAACAACTAATTACTAACAACAAATAATTAACGACTAACAACAGACTACTAAGAACCAGCAATCAATAACCAGCAACTAATAACCGATAACTAATAATCAACAACTAACATCCAACAACCAAGAACCAACACCTAATAACTAACTACCAGTAACCAATACCCAACAACTAATTATAAACAACCAACAACCAACAACAAATAGCCAATAACAAATAGCTAACAACTAATAACCAATACCTAATATCCAATAACCGATAACCAACAACCAACAACTAACAACGAATAATCAACAACCAACAACCAATAACCGACCCCCCAAAAAAAACAACCAATAACCAGCAACTAATAACCGAAAACTAATAAATAACAACCAATAACTAATAACTAATAACCCATACCTAATAATTATTAATAATCGACAACTAATAATAAATAGCAAATAACTAATACCTAACCCCTAATAAAAAATAATTAATAATTAATAATTAATAATAAATAATTAATAATTAGTAACTAAAAATAAAATTTAAAAAAATAAAATTAATAATATAAAATTAATAATTAATAAGTATAATAATTAAAAATTAATACCGAATAACTAACTAACTAACTAACTAATAATTATTAATAATTTATAATTAATTAATAACTAATAACTAATAATTAATAATTAATACCTAATAATTAATAATTAAAAACTAATAATTAATAAAAAATAATTAATAATTAACTACTAAAAAATTAATAACTAATAATTAATAACTAATACCTAATAATTAATAATAAATAATTAATAATTATAAATTAATAACTAAAAATTAAATTAATATTAAATAATTAAATTATTAATAATTATTATTTAATAAATAATATTTAATAATTAATAAATAA
>VSDK01011665.1:102448-123630 GCA_009767595.1 Symbiodinium kawagutii | reverse complement strand
GGGTGCGGATGGGGAATGGAAGTTTGGGAAGAAATTCTGCACGGCAACTGGGTTTGTGAAATCGATTTTGTTGGTGAAAATTGGAATGGCATCGTTGAGAATTAGTCAAACAAGTGATGAAAATGGTTGAATTGTGTGATCGTGTGACGTGCATGAACAAAGAAATGGCGGTGGCACCATTGAGGAAGTCATGTCATGCGGGTGTGAACATTACAGTTTAAAAAAAAATGTGACGGCATCGCATTCCGCCAAAGAAACTTGTTCGTGAAAATTAGAACATAGCACATCGTTGATTAGAATCGATTGCAGAAACATCGAATTGTGTGATGGTGTGATGTGATTGGCGCATCGCACTCCAAACAACAAGATCTGTGGTGGCATGGACCCTCCTCTTCGTAGAATTCATGTCTGAGAGTGCGCAGGGTGTCTGCTACCCGTTCTGTTGATGAATTAAGTTTCATCAAACAACTCTAGAAGGGAAATAACACAACGCACGTGAAGAAATCAATCAGCTGGTTGTGAGACGGGAAAATACTTCCTGGCAATCAACATCCATCAACATGTAACATGATGTTCCAGTCAGATTGACGTCTATATTTACTCTGGCCCGGTACCAGCAAGCAAACATGAATGCTACGAAAGCTATGACTAAGCCCTCACATCATATTTAACGACAATCAACATCAATGAAGCCATAATCAATATGTATTTATGTCTCATCCCATTCAGAAATTGATTGATTCGTTGATCCTGCGACCCTGCCGAACATAGCGACAATGGACATTCAAAGCACTAATCTTTGGATAAATAAACTGGCCATACTGATCTGAGTTAAGTGAACTGTGCTCACATTTGAAGTGGGTTGCTGGGTTGGTTGGCAAACTTTCAAAAACAAGTAATTACTTATAACATACCTGTATTAAGTTGCAGCATTTCAGTAACACTACCCTCCCCTTTGCAGCTCACTGACCGCATGAAAACGCTAAAGTGCAAACACATATATTATGTAAAATAAATCAAAGATCGAATCATCACGAATCATCTGTACGCGGCCAACCCCCTGCACTAGTCAATGAAGCTTGGGGACACATATAGAGTCAATGGGGCCAGCTGACACTTCAGAACAAATGTGTCACACAATGCAAACAGTTGCGATTCAAGCACGACTTCATCAAGCCATATCAAGCCAAACAGGTGAACGCATCGTACAGCATCGCTTCCTTGGTTCAGCCTCGAGCATCTTCAACCGCCTCAGCTGCTCCTGTTTAAACATCTCCACCATGCCGCGACCCAAAGATCGATCCCAACTGAGTCACCGGACCATCCTGATTTGCCCGACGCGCAGCTGCACGGTCTGCGCGAAGCATGTGCCTCACCGCCGCGATGTCTCCCTGCTTGGCTGCTTGGTGGATCGCAGGGTCGCCGCCGCGGTGATATCGATCTCGGAACCCGCGCCCGCGGTGCGGCTGGGGGGGACCAGAAAATGGAGAAGCACTGAAACATGGCAGAAAAATGACTGAGACCATGGAGAGTCTGAAACTATAGAGTTGCCAGCATGGTTTCTGGACAAAAAAAGCACAAGTTTAGGGGCTGAGGGGGAAAGTTTCAGCATACCGAAGCACTTGTCTAGTATGGTCAAGGGATGTGACATGTCAATGTTGTCGGGACTTGAGGAGAACCTACGGATGACCCTGTAGACCTTCACAGTGCTGTCGACCAAGGGAGGTGCAGTGGATGCAGCCCTGAAAAGAAAGATAAATGCAGTAAACTTGATGGATATCAAGATATCGTTGATATGATCTGATTGAGTCGGTCACATCTACACTCAACATTGGCATGTCCAGCATCGGGGAACATCAAAAGACTGGACGGCGGGAATGTATTAAGGCCAACACCAACGAAGTAGTGAAAGAAAAACCACATTGGAAAGCAAAATGCTGCGTGTGCCAGCAATGTAGAAGTGGATGAAGGGATCAAAGCGACTGAGGCTGATAAAGAGATGAACCAACGTCGCCTTTGGGCAATCCGTGCGGTCAAGGTCTTGGTAGGACAATCTGTCCAGAAAGTTTTGTTTCAGCTGCACAGGAAACTTAAGAGTGTGCCGCTCGCTCGCCTCACATGGACCATATTCACTACCGCGAGTGCTTTTGACAATCGAAAGTAACGCTCCCCATGCCGCTCGGTGCATGACTATGAAGAAATTGATCATCTAACTCTATTTCTTTCCAAAAGACCCTGCCAGCAGCATCCCTGTCTGAAGCCCCCCCATGAAGCTGGAGCCGGATGGCACTCACATAGAGTGTACAGTGTGCATGTCTCCCAATACCCAAAATAAGCGCTTGTGAAAATGAACTATGCCAGCCTGAAAATCAAAACATCCGGGTTTCTCGGAAGGGCGTTTTTTCCAAAAAAGGCGGTATGAAGTCTTAAGCCCACCAAAAAGTCCACAAGCATTGGTGATGTTTCTTTCTTCCTGCGGATTTGCTTTGGCACCCAGCATGTCTGAAATGTGAAGTCGATTTGTTGGTGAAAATTGGAATGGCAGCGTTGAGCAGGAACTGGTGGCCGCTTGAAACTTTGCCCATGGTGAAGTTGCAAGGATAATGTACCAGCGCAGCACAAAGATATAGAAATACACTAAGTTATACTTAATTACAAAATCGGCAATTGCTCGGTGTTTGGTGTTAATGGAAATCTCTGGCGTTCCGTTAAGGACCAATCAGGAACGGTCTGTCTATTGACAGGACAGCGACAAAATAGATGTCACCCCACATGCTACTTATTGTTATGGTTGTCGTTTCATCCTATCAAAGTCATTAACATGCATCATTGACCATGGACCGTCACTATCATGTAGTGTTCGTGTTGTTGTTCCATTTATATCACTTGCCAAAGAGGGAAAGGAATTTTGAATGCTTATTAGTTGAGCAGATTGCAAGTTCCATCTGACATCTGCTCCCGCCTCCAAATTGCAACTGATTGCGCTGGGAGGATTTATGATGACAGTTCCAAACCCATACTGTCAATATTATGTCATATCATCATCCGTGAACTCCGCCCACAACCTATAGTAACCTGCACTTACTATGAAGTCACACCGAGCCTGATCCACAAGTCAGTACATGTCTGAAAACACACCTGAAACATTCCACAGCAGTAGTGTGAGAAGTTCACCGGAACGAGCGACCACAATTTCCAACATCTTGTTCCGTGTTTCACGTTGCGGTTGCAACACTGGCATGCACAATAGAACGTCAGCTCATCGGAGTCATACCTCCCAACCAAAAAATGAATGTCACATACTCAATATACCAGCATTCAGCACAGCAACAACAAATTAAATGGAACAAACATGAACAAACAATGTGAGTTCTTCATGTGTATGCCCGGTGGGTATACATTGAAAAGAAGAGTTAGAAACCAAACCTGAGCTGATCAACATCTTCCATCATTCGTCTTTGGTTGGCATTTGCACAGCGAAATATATGAAACGGAGACCAAATACATTAACAGAGATTTCCCAAACCGTATCCTACATTGTTTTGGTAAAAATTCGATTGAAAAATATTGAAAGTAATTATGATCTGTTCAATCTTTTCCATTCTTCGGCGCAAAGCAAAATCAATCACCAACTCTTTGGTTGGCATTTGCACAGCGAAATATATGAAACGGAGACCAAATACATAAACAGAGATTTCCCAAACCGTATCCTACATTGTTTTGGTATAAATTCGATTGAAAAATATTGAAATGTAATTATGATCTGTTCAATCTTTTCCATTCTTCGGCGCAAACCAAAATCAATCACCAACTCTGTTCAACCTTCCGATCACCAACCACTGGTCCTACACCAACCAGGCAGTCCTTCACCAACGCGGCGGCTCCGCTGGGATCCCCGGCAGCTGGCCATTGTTACACCAGGGATTTCGGCCCGAACCTCCCAGGGGTTCCCAGGTGTCAACAGATCGGGCGTGGGGATATCCTTTCGCCATGTCGCTCCAGCTCTTGCATGAACTGGATGGATGGTCGGTACATGATGACATGCAGGCATTTCGACAAGGGTTTCGTCTTGACCTTGAGGTGGTGTCCTACACTGATCAGGGGGTGATGGCCAAGCCTTGCAACGAGAAGATTTCAACTACTCTTTTCGAGTGTGTGATTCCGAAATGGTGTTTGCAGTACATTGATGTTGGGAGGACTTTCACCGTTCTCAATTTCAGGATGATAGCCAACTCTCGCATTTTGGTTGGCAAAGATGCAATGTTATTCCCCATCTTACATCCCATGGTCTCTGCCGATGGTGTTGCTGAGGCTTTCGGTGGATTGGGGGGGTGGACCCTGGGTGCTAGATTGACTGGCACTCATGTCTCTTTGATTGTGGAAGAAGATGCGGGGGTTGTGCAAGCAGCTTCCAGAAGCCTCGGAGTTCCGTACTTTACCATTGATGCTATGATGGAGATGGCTCAATCCATGTCCCTGCCTGATGAAGCCATCGTCATTGCTGATGTGTTGGATCCAAGGGTTTGGGTCCTTGCTGGGTTCATGAATATCGCATGCTGGCTTGCATCACCACCGTGTCCTCCATGGAGTGGTGCCAGCCGTGTAAGGGGCTTGTTTGCTGATGCTGGACAGACCTTGGTGAAGTTCATTTATTTGCTTGGAATTTCCAGAAGCCGATGTGCGAACCTTGAAAATGTACCAGGTTTGCCCAAACATGTCCATTTTACACTAGTGAAGCAAGCCTTGTGTGAAGCCGGAATGGAACTCACTGTTTCATCGGTTGATCGACTGACGCCACTGCTGCCAGCCACTCGTCCAAGATGGCTTGCCACATGTGTTAGGAAGGGCTTTGTGATTGCTGACCATGTCCTGTCTCGTGTGAAGAACCTTGGCATTCCAAGTAGGCTCTCAGACACACTTGGTGAAAGCATTCAAAATTCCGATGTCGTTCAATGGACATTGCAGGATTGGGAGATGGACCAATGTCTCCCAACACATGAAGCTGTTGAACTGATGAGCGGGTTTGACCTTCTCCCGCTCAACTTGAGAAAAGATGGCATGCACAAGATGTCACCAGGTGACATTTTCAAGTTGAGGGTCAAATCAACCAAGCAGATCCTACCGAACGTCATGGCGCTTCAGGGCGCGCAACATGAGCTGCCGAAAGACCTGCTACAGGAGAAAGGTTTATACTCCTTTTTAGCTCAGGTTGCAGACACAGAACGTTTTTCGACTCCATTTGAGATCCTGGGTGCATTGGGTTTCCCACCGCAGATGTGCCTTCCTGATGTGTTTCGACAAGCTTGGCATCTCACGGGAAATACCCTGTCAGTGGCCCACTCCGCCCTGCAGTGCCTCCGTGCCAGGTGGTTGCTTGGTGATGCATCGGGCATTGGGACCAAATTGAATGGAGCTTTTGACGTGTGCAATGCAGTAAGGGGGCAGATGATTCGCTTCACAAATCTGAAGGTCGTCCGTGAAGATGGTTGGATGACCCTTGTGCCTTTGAACCCTGCAGGTGCTGAGGTCACAGATATGTTGTCAGATGCTGAATCAGTGGTCAGTGTTCTCACCACGGTCCCTGACAGACCAGAGCCATTCTCTGCCACATTGCCATTTCCAATCTGTGAACCAAGCCATGGCAAGAGAGTCGGAGAAGAATTTGATGAGGGTCAAGATGCCAAGAGACAATGTCTTCCGAATCAAGAGATGTCAGGTTGTCAGGACCCAGTGCTGATTCCCCAAGTTCTGAATGAAGAGTTTCCACACCTCGAAGGACTTAGGGAATCTGGAGTGGCATGGTTGTCCTGAAATCACGTGCCACCTTGATACAGGTTCTGCAGAGGGCGCTGCCACATGCGGTCATGCAGCACTTCCATGAAGTGCGGATCAATGGAATGAAAGTGAGCTTGGGCGATTTGCATCCTGCACCCAGTCCATGGGAGATGTGTTTCCGGCTAAACAGCTTTGGTAGGATCGTGGTTGCCCCTTTCCTGCATCAAGCACTCGTAATTGAAGTTGATCTCACGTGGACCATTACTGATTTCAAAGCATACATTGCTGCTGAAGCCGCAGTTCTCCCCACCCAGTTGAATGTGATGCAGGATGGAGAAAAGTGTGCCGATGGATGTTTTGTGCTGACATACCCTGGTGTCATTTTCCATGCTGGAATTCTGCAAAGCCTGGCTGTCCCCGTGGACATCCCAGCCAAGCATGCCCATGAAGCTCCCAAGCCAAAAACGAACTGTGATGCTCTGAGCTCGGGAGGCGATGAAAAGATCAGGGTGTCCTATTTCGATGTAAAGTGGAAAGTGGTTCGCTCACTCCTGTTCTCGGCTGACTCAACTGCAGAACAACTTTTGCAGGATCTGTTCCCAAGATCAGTGGTCCAACCAGAGCTGTCCATGGAGGATGTGAATGTTGCTGGAACCACGATGCTGAGTGAATTCCCTTATGGTTGCTACAATGTGAAATCCCCGGGTTTTCCGGCACATGACACGATGATTGTTGTGTCCCCTCTGAAAGGTGACACTCATACAAGCCAAAATGATGATGATGTGAAAGTGTCGTTGCGAGGTCCATTCCAGGACAAAGAGAAATGTCGCCGCTGCAGACCCAAGGCCACTGTTCTGGAGTTGGTAGTTTCGCAGCTGGCCATTTCTGAAAGTGAACACACAATCCAGGTGCTGCAGAATGGGTCCCTTTTGCAAGTGGATACTCGCATTCGTGATGTCAACCAAGAAGTACCATTGGAGTTTCGTTTGTGCGGTTTGAAAGGTGGTGCCAAGGCCACGACTGCAATCGTCAAAAAGCTGAGAGAAATGCTGTTGGCCAGAGGAGTTCCCAGTGACATGGTTGCCGAGAGGGTTGTCACGGTTCAAACCAAGATTACAGGAACAGACCTGGCCAAGATTTTTGCGCTTGAAGAGGGTGAGATTTGGGGTGCTCTCAAGACCAAAGCCAACCAGATGCAGATCAGGTTGGTCACTACCAATGAGCTGAAAGCGCATCAAAAAGCCATGAGGCAAGTCAAACCAGATGTCGCTGCCTCAAGCAACTCCATGAAGGTGGGTACCAAGAAGAGAGTCAAGGTGGACAACAGACCCAAAGTCATTTCCATCAGTCCCATGCACTTCACCACTGAAGATGGGGACCCAGTCTCGATGATTGGGCCGGGGCAATGGGGTCCGGATACCAAGGGTATCGCTGTCGTCTCCCGAGAAGAAGCGGAGAAACACATGCCGCCCAAACGGCTTTCTGCCGACCCCTTGGCTTTGGTAGTTCTCACAGATACGGTTTTCCATGGTTTGAGCCCAGTCACTGTGCCAGCTACTGATCAGGACAACCAGCCAACACTGGCAAATGCAATCGTGGTGAATTTTGGTGATCGTGCTGTGGAATGCCGTCCTAGCCTACCAAAGGTTGAGCTTGAAGCCGTACCAACGATCATCGTAGAGGTCACCATTCAACGAGCTCAGGCGGTGGACTGGGACAAAGTGAAAAATCCTCTCGACTACTTAGGGCAACAGATTCCTGAGTTGAGGAAGAATCAGGTAATCAGTAGCTGGAGCTGGAAGTCCTTCGATGCCAATCGGGCTCCGTGTGAACATGACAAAGGACAATACTCACATGGTTACTGTACATGAGAATCACAGAAGCTGTTCTCATCCAAACCTTGTCCAGATCGGGGCAGGCAGGAGTGTACTTGCAGCCGAAAACAGGTGACAAAAAGCCGGACCAGAGGTTTGGAGTGGTGACATTGCATGGCCTGTCTCATGAAGAAGTGGTCAAACATGCTCAGAGTTGCAGAGATGCCCTTGGAATCGTTCAGGTGGGGAGGGATGGCTCCTATGCTGTGCGTGCCAGACGTGAACATATCACATCCATCCGCCAGCAAATCTCACCGAACAGCATCTGCGTTCAACAAGGATCGGTTCCAAGCGGAGCAACATGGTGGATTCTTCGAAACATCCATGTCAGCACTACCTGTGAGGAGCTCACAGCTGCCTTGCAGAAATTGGGTTGGCAAGCATCTGCAATCAAACCAAGTGGCAGAACTTCGTGGATCGTTTGTTCAGTAGACGGTCCACCCGCCACGCACCTTTGCATTGGAAACGATTATGTGGCGGTGACGCCATTGCTCAAAGCGCAATCCAGACAGACGGCACCTGTGCAGACAATCATGCCTGCCCCAGTGTCCAATGACCTCTCAATGTGCCCAGATGACGATGGAGCTTCCTCCACGACAGCAAGTCGGCTGTCAGATATGAGGAACGAGCTGGAGGACAAGTTGATGGGCATGATCAATGAGAAAATCAAAGGATGTGATGACCGCATCTCAGCTGTTGCCAACTCAGTGGCAGGAGTCAGGGCCGAGCTGCACACGGTGGCGGAAAGTGCACAACAGAGCTTCAATCCAATCAATCCAGTTGCAAATCCAACAGAACAACAATGGCTTGATGACACAGACGCAATCCCTTTTCACACAGATGCAACAGGAACTCAAGTCATCCTTTGCGGGGGGGGAGGGAGAAAGGAAATGCCAGAAGATTGACCGTGACTTGTGACTATCGCGTGCACCCAGACGATCCCTTTTCTCGTGGCTTCTCCAATTTTGTTTGCTCCATTTTGCCATTGCTCACGGCAGCGATTGCAGAGGGGAACAGGTGGCGAGGAGTTGGGACAAAGAAGGGGTGCGTGATGGAAATGTCTTCTGTACCATTATGACTGATGAGGAAGTTGATGACCATGCGGTTTGCTCCATGGTTGGTGATCACTGGTTCGGAACCCATGTCTCTGACCGCTGGTGCGTCCTTACCGGAGATTGCCTCCCTAGGAGTGAATCAAGCGTGGATGAAGGGGCCAATCCCTATGACAAAATTCAATTTATGCAGAACGTAACATACGATGGGAGGTTCCAAGCCCATCATTGCAGCTTTCGTGGCTGTTGCAATAATTGGAAGATGCCGTGGTTTTTTACTACCCTCATTGGCTTGATGCTTTGTTGGGGGTCCGTGTTGATGATGAAGGGGCTGCTTTGCTCCTTTCGTGCAGGAGTTGAATCCAATCCACCACCAATTTCGATTGGTGGAAGAGCCAGATGGATTGCGGCTAGAAGATACAGGTGGCACCGCAAACAAAGAGCCAAGAATAGGAAATCCAGGATGCGTTGCTTTCCCTGGATCATGCATCTACATAATAAATTTCCTGCTGGTTTGAAGCTGGACTCCGGGCACTTCTCTTCCAAATGGTTGAAAAGACCCCCCATTTTTTTTCAAAAATTGGGGGGGTCTTTTTTGAAGGTTTCGGGGCCCAAGCCAACAGGCAAATTGCCACATCTACATAGGAGATGGTCATTCACCAGTCGCCTGCAGGAACATGTAGCATTGAGTCTCCTGTGCTGCGCATTGTTGGTTGCTGCATGGATGGTTTTTGTCCGGTATGGGGAAGCCACAAACCCTGGACCATCCATCATTGATCACACTTTGAAGATTGCAACATGCAACCCTACTACCATTTGGGACAAAGAAAATGACATTTGTTCCATTTTGCCTGCCATAGTTGGGGTCTCGGAAACAGGAGCTACCAAAGCGGTGCAGGCAGGGATGACGAGGAGATTCCAGGATCTCAAGTTACACACAACTTGGTCAGCACCAGTGGCACAGTACCAACGTGCCAAGGCCAGTTTGAGGGGGGTTGCGGGAGGTACTGCAGTCATCTCTCCATTCCCATGCAGACCGGTCATGGACCCGATACCTACTGACATACAGCAATCCAATAGGATTTGTGAAACGCACATCATGTATCAGCCGCACAGGTTTTTGCAGATGACCAGCATTTACGGCCCTACCGTAGCCTTTCGGTATGCTGATCCAGTGACTTTGCTATTTAGAGGCCCTAGCATCATCGTGGGAGACATGAACATGCCTTTGTGTAAGCTAGATGCATGGCCTATCCTACAGTCACAAGGATGGGTCGACTGTGCTGAGCTGTCCAGTCTGAAATTGGGCCATGAGCTTGAACCTACATCCTGCGATAGTGTGAGGCACACCTTTGTTCTTGTTTGTAGAGACCTAGCAGCTGCACTCCTTCAGTGCAGGACACAACAGCACCACTTGTTCCCGGTGCATCCAGTTCTCTGCGCGGAGTTCCAATTGGAGTCGATCCTGGCCCCACAGATGTCCTGGGTACTTCCCCGTTCCTTTGATATGTTTATCAATGACAAAGAACTAATTGCACATGAAGCCTGCAGAGCCATGCTGCCTTCACAGAACAAGTTCATGAAAGCGGTGCAGGAACAAGATGTTGCCAAGATGGGAAGGATTTGGACATATGCAGCTGAGCAGGCCCTGGTGAACTCTGTAGTCGACTCAGAGGGCTATCGACAGAAAGTCACACGCATTCACCAAAGTAGACACTGCAAGCCGATTTTCAAAGTTCAGCATAGAGTCATCCCTCACAACCGCAGAGCCCGTGATGGTGATACACAACCAATGGCAGACCAATCCAGTGTCCAACTCAGATGTCAATTGACGCAAGTTCACAGGTTACAGAGTTTGGTCCGACAAATCATTGCGTTGCAGACCAAGTTCCATACCAGGGGTTGGAGTCAAGCATGTCACTTATGGAGAGTTATCATGGCCGCCAATGGTTTTCAATATGGTTTTGCGAGTTGGGCTTTTGAGCACTGTGGTATCAAGTTGAACGTGTGCATTCCTCCTTTGAATAACCTTCAGTGCATCTCCACAGCCCTGCAAAAGTGGTTCCACAGTCAGCGGCAAAAGGCCACTTTCGCAAGCATGAACGCCAAAAGAATTGACTTGATGGCGGATTTGCAAAGAGGAGGGAAAATTGCTTTCTCGAAGGTCAAAGGGCCTGCGCCCAAACCTTTGACTTTCATGAAGAAGCCTGTTTGCTGCGATGTCACCCAACAGAGGTGGGTCAAGAATGGCCTCTCCACCTTGATGGGGCATAGGTTTGATCAGCTGGATCCCAACTTGCCAGTGTCATTTCAGTCGCAACAAAGGAATATTGTTAGTGTGCAAGAAAACCGGATAACACTTGATGCACCTGTGAAACTCTTTAACCAGAACAAAGAGGAGCTCAAGGTGAAGCAACACCAAATCATTGTTGATCCGAATGACATGCACAACATGCTTTTTGATGCATGGAACACTTTGTTCCAACGTGACCCGGAAGATGATCTCCTGGACCCGCCAAACGAGATGATTGACTTTATCCAACGCATTCCCCCAGAGAAGTGCACCGAATTTCCACCGATCACGGGGCAGGACATCATGGACATCGGCAAACATGTGAAAATTGCTAGTGCGAGGGGATCAGATGGATTCAGTGTGATTGACATGCGGAAGCTTCCGATTTGCCTTTATGACACTCTTGCTGTGATCTTCGGGGTCCTTGAACAGGGAGCCCCCTGGCCGCCTGAATGGTCCGTAGCAAAGACCGTATGCTTACCAAAGGAGGACATTCCTGAGCATCCCTTTGCAATCCGTCCGGTGACCATAATGGCTAGGCTCTATCGAAGCTGGGCTGGGATTAGAGGGAAGCAAGCATCGCAGTACCTGGCATCACTGGTGCCACCACAAGTAGGTGGTCCCTGCAAACAAGTTTCTGCTGATCTGGTGGCTGCATTAGCTTCGCTCAAAATCGAGCAATCGCATGTTGCAAACGTGCCACTGCTTGGACTGGTGCTTGACATCACCAAGTGTTACAATGCCATACCAAGGGGGGCGATGATTTACCTCTTGAAACACCTTGGACTGCCTCACCATATGATTGCTCCGTTTCAATCCATGATGCAAACCATGCGAAGAGTGTTTGAGGTCAGTGGATCTTGTTCCCATATGTGCCATACCACCACGAGGTTGATTGAGGGATGCTCTTTTGCCGTTCCATCCATGCTCGCAGTAGGGATCCTGGCATATCGTTTGTTGCTGCGGGAAATACCAACCTGCGACTGTGCTTTCCATGCAGACAACTGGGCAGCGTTTGCTGGGAATGCGGACGAACTGAAGTGCGCTTTTAGAATCCTTGCTGAGTTTGCTGCTGCATTTCGGTTGGAGATCTCTCCAACGAAGAGTTGGTTGTGGGCGACAACTGCTTCCTTGAGATCAAAGCTGCAAGGTGTCACTTTGCATGGGCAGGTCGTACCAGTGGTACTGCATGCGAACGATCTCGGGTTTCAACAATGTTACTCCGAGAAAAAAATTACTAAAGTGAGTGCCAAGAGATTATGCAAAGCAAAGGGAAAACTTGGTATCATCAGAACTGCGAAGGTCCCTAGAGGGTGTAAGAAGCGCTTAGCCTCTTCGGCTGGGATTTCCTGTGCTGCGTATGGGTCAGTTGCGCAGAGCATGAGTCAACCTCAACATCACTCCCTGAGGGTGCAATTTGCCAAAGCCATGCAGAGAACAGGCACTGGTGCGAGTTCGTGGTTAGCCTGCAATGCCTTGGAAGAGAATATTGATCCCGAGTTTAGGATAATCATCAGCATGTTCCGAACTTGGAGAAGATTTGCCTATTTTTTCAGAGATCTGATGCTTGTTTTTCACAAGATGTGCTTATCAAGACAAGACCAGCCCAAGCTGGTGCACAGACCTGGACCCGTTGCTGGTTTAGTGTGTGCGGTGCGGAAGCTTGGTGTCGTCTTTATGCAAGAACCCTTCATGATTCAAGTGGAAGGAGTTTTGATGAACTGGCTGCAGACGCCGATGAAGACGTTGAGTAAACTTCTCCAACAGGCATGGCTCAAGCATGTTTGTGTCAAGTTGCGAACGAGGAAGAATTTCAAGCTGGATTCCTTTGACCAGCGTGGGATGGTCGAAGATTTACAAGCAATTCACCTTTCTGGACCAGGTGCATATCATGAACTATGTCACCAACGATTTTTTGAGTAAATTTCTGCCGGGGGTCCAGGAACATTGCATTCTTTGCGGCAGACCGGACTCCAGAGAACATAAAATGTTTCATTGCGAGAAGACTTTGAAATTATGCAAGCAGAAGACCATTTTGCATAGGATCAAGTCAAGCTGGCCCACCGAGTGCTGGGAGTATGGTCTCTGTCCGAAATTGCGAATACCTCTGAAACTGATTGAAGTATGGAATCGTAGACCTCATTTCTCTTTACCTGCAGTCGACAACAAGGTAAGATATTTTTTCACAGATGGTACTGCCTTTGGAGCGGAGGATCCTGATTTGTGTATTTCCGCTTCAGCTGCGGTGGAATCGAACTGGGGGCGACATAGAAGTATACTGGTTTTGAGGGAACTGGTACCTGGGCCACAGCGGAGCAGTTTTCTTGGGGAACTATTTGCGATTTTGATGGTTCTCAACGCTGCTTGGAAGGTACACATTTTCACTGACAACCAAGCTGCTCTCGGACTTATCAATACTGCCTTGTCCGAGCATGTTCAAGGGAGAACCATGCACCATGAAGTTGCACACATTTGGGATCATATTTTTGCACATATTACTGCTCGTCCTGAGGGGACCATCACAATTGAGAAGGTGAAGGCACATGCAAATTCCAAAGATGCCGCGAATCACCTTGACAAATGGAAGATCTGGGGAAATAACAGGGCTGACAAAGAGGCTAAACTGGCAGTCACTTACGACAACGGTGCTCTTTTGAAGTCGATCAACAAGGAGATGCAGATAATGAAACAAAACCGTGACGACCTTGCTTTTCTCATGCAACACATTGCTGACATTGCAAAATTGTGCCTGGAACAGCAACATGCCATTCAGAGTGTGAAGCGTGAAACCAACAGACTGGACCTGACACGCATGTGTTTCGAGGGTCACTCTCACACTTGTACTTTGGATATTCCGATGAGCATACATTGCATTTTGGCTTTCCCTTATGGTAGTGTCTACATGTGGCGCTTGCTTTGGTGGGCGCGACAATTGCACTGGCCTACGAGGAATCAAACCACTCACGAAGACATTTCATTTCTGGAGCTCATGGTTGACTTTCAACTGGCTACCTCCAGTAATCCACCTAGGAGTATCACTGATCGGGTTCAGAGGGATAAATGTGGGGCATACCACTACATTTTGGATGACCACGAGGTCCTTGCTGACGTCAAATCACGGACTCTGGCGGAGATTTCAGATGTGTGGAAGAGGTCTATCCATTGGGTGTTACAATACTACCAAGGAACCTTTTTCAAAGGGAAGCGCATTGAGAGAGTTGAATCGTTGGTCGCTATTGGTTGCTCTTCATGGCTGGGGGGGCTGGATGTTCGACCGATTCTTACTCAGGGTACACATGCTGCTGAGTGTTTACATGACTTCTTCATCACTGGAAGAGGGTGCAATCGCTCTTTGGGGAGGATGCTGCAACTCCCGAAGGGTGTGACTCCTACTCATCCGGTTGAAGTGGACAGATCATTTGATGAACGTTTACCGTGGATTCGTACTGCGCGTGACATCTTCAAAGACATTTAGTTTTTTAGGTTCATTTGGTGCTTGTGGTACGGTTCCTAACATGGGATCCCGACCACATGCATCCCCATGAAATCATGGTGACAAGCGCAAAATTAGCAAAAAAAAAGGCCTTTGTTACAGCGACCTCTGCGCGGTCGGAGCGCGCAGTGTCGTCGCTTGTTGCGCCATGGGTTTCCCATGTCGACACATGTGGATACATCAAAACGATCAAGCAAAGACGTTGAAATGACCTTGATACAATCCTGTGGGTGAATTGATAATTGATTCTCATTGATTTTGTCCTCAAAAGAGTGGTGAAAGAGGAAAATCCCCCTGCAGAAAACCATCAAACAAATTAAATCAAACCTTGAGTGGCCACCTGAAGATGGTCAGCATGCGGCCAAGTCACTGCGTCCGCCAACAGGCGCACAACCTCTGATTTTCCATTTATCCGGGCCAAATCCAGGGCTGTTCTGCCTCGGCGCAGCAACACAGCCGTGGGCTGTTCAGGTCAACCCTTGCCGCGCAACATGCGGAAAAACTGGTAAAAACGCATTGAGCATCTTTGAACCAAATCAACATCAACAAATCAATGAATGAACTACGACCAATCTGTATACGTCGTCAGATGATATCAGATGTAGGTACTGGTGGTGCCCAGTATGTAGTCGCCTCCCTACGAAGTGCGCTAGCTACAAGAGCTTGGAATGTGTACATAGACGGCATCACATTTGCATTGGGTTTATTACAACATGGGAAGCCAAGTAATAATATACTTGAACGGCAACAGCATACAGCCACTCTCTTCGTATACCCAGTGAATACGCACATGACAATATCATTTCATCTCATCGGTGAATCCCACACATAACATATCATCTGCATGGGCTGTGCAGTCTTACCAACGCTGATCCACAAGTCACTCTCCAAAAACACACCGCAGCAATAGGTTGAACAGCACCCTGGAATATTGTACGGTGACAATCTCCGATGTGTGGTTGTCTTTCAACTTGCAGTTTGAAACACGGGCATCCAGAATGGAGTGTCAGCACCTTACAGGCATGCATTCCAACGAAACGCATGTTACCTGAAAACATCTGATCTTGAATATAGCTTGCATGACGGCATCAACACATGCAATGATATTGGGAATCCTTCATAAATATCATCCCTTGTAATCTGTGTAAGTGAATTGAAAAGAACCTACGAAGACGACCCAACCGTTCCAAACCAGGTAATGAAACTGGCAGCTGATCCACATCTTCCATCACTCTTCTTAGGTTGGCTTTACCCCCCATCACAATAGAAACAGAGGCTCCCGTCACACCGGATTCATCTGAATTCCACATCGGTTTAAATTTCATATCCAACCAAATTGATTAACACACAAATACAAAACACAGATTTGCCAAACCGGATCCCATATCTTTCTGGTATGAATTCAATTGCGAGTAATTATCATCGTTTCCAATCTTCTGGATAAACCCAATTCAAATGCAACTCTGTTCGGCCCTCCAATCACCAACCACAACCAACTCTCCACCGGTTCCCCAACCACCTCCGCCTGCTGGGCTCCCCGGACCGGCGATGTCTCTCCTTAGCCGCTGCTGCGTTTGGGCTTCCCGGCCGTAGCGGTCCGTGGCGTCGACGTCGCCGCCCGCGGCCACCAGCGCGGCAACAAGCTCCCGGTGGTCGTTGTACGCGGCGCGGTGCATCGCGGTGTGACCTCCGGAGGCGCCACGAGGACTGCGGCAGTTTCCCAGGGAAGGACGTGGCGGCGCCCATGGCCGGGCGAGGTGCAGATGGGGGAGGAGTTTGGGAAGAAATTCTGCACGGCCATTTGTTCTGTGAAATGGCTGATGAAAATTGAAATGGCATCGTTGAGATTAGTCCAACAGGAACTGGTGACGAAAATGGTTGAATTCTGCGATGGCGCGATGTGTGAACAGGTGAATGTAGTACAACGGCGGTCGCACTTTTGAGAAAGTGATATCATGCCGGTCATGTAACATCTCCCGTCTCTTTGTTGACAGCATCACATTCTGGTCAAGAAATTGATTAGCAGCATGGACTTTTTATGCCTGAGAGTCAGAGATGTCCATGTGCCTCTTTTGAACGTCAAGAAGCCACATTGCATGGGTGAACCCTTCAAATCGCTCAACCCTCGATGCACCATACACGTGATTGACGTGAGAGAAACAAATCATCGGTTTTGACACTGGAAAATAAGTCAATGCATGGCCTCAAGCTCATGGCGCCCAAATGAGCCAACCAAAGGACCCGCTCCGACAGTCTGAGAGGGATGACACCTGCAATACACAGGATTCGCATCCTTTCTTTTTGTGGGATTTTTCTGCAGTTGACACGTTGAATTGAAGTACTTCCATCGCATCAAAATAACAAAATACATCACCATAAACTTCGGAGAAGTCAATGGACATCACCTGGACATTGAAACCACTCAGTGCGTTGATAGAGGCGTATGACGAGAAAGATCTGTGCAACTATGTTGATCTGCATTCAGGCCAACAGTAAACAGTGTTAATTTTGATCTAGGCTCTTGGTTGCCTGGGTTTATTTACTGAAAGAACGAATGCATATTTGTTTATCAAACATGTAACATGTAATTATCCACACTCACTGACTACCTCAAAACATTGAAGTCCAAGCGGGGGAACATCCGAGAGCAGTCATCTGCATGTAGCTGACCCCGTGGATGAATCACTGAAGGGTTTGGGACCTTTCCAAAGAATATATAAGCAATGAATCGAATGTTAGGATTTGAACATCACTTAGCCAATCAACCCGTAAACACCAAAATGACACCAACAGGTGAATGCATCGCTTCATTATTCCAGACCGGGCGTCATCGACCACATCTCAGAATCTCCACCGCGCTGCCCACAGGATGCCACCACAGACTGAGGCACCCCACCATGCTGGTTCGTTCGACGGACTGCGCCCGGGTCCGCGCGGATGAGGCCGCGGACGGCAGGCAGGTCCCCAGCTGTCGCAGCTTCGAAGATGGCAGGCAGGTCGGCGCTGTCTGAATCTCGGAGCCCGTAACAACGGTGGCCCGCGGGATGGGACCCTCGGGATGGACCCAGTTACTTCCAGGAGGAGCTGTTGACCCGTGAAGGCAGCGGGAACTTGAACCACAGAAAAAGGAAACAAACGAGTTGAAAGGCAGGGAATATGTGTCGCCAACAGGTTTCCTGACCACAAAGAAGTAGCGCAACAAACATTAGCCACCGTTCAAGTTTACTGCGGGGCCAGCCAGCTTCCCGTTCTTCCAACAAAAGGGTTTCATCTTGAACAACCCTTGCTTTGAACGAGTGTTTTTAGGTCAACTGTTGCACTTTCAACATCTTCCAAGCACCTTTTTTCATTCTCGTTCTAAGTTGGAACCCAATTTGTCGAATTTGGGGGTGGGTCCTCTGCAGATGAGAAGATGACAACGAAGCCAGAACCCCAACATTACAAAAAGTTGTCCTTGCATTGTAAGAATGATACAAGCCCAGACTTCGTCGCCGGGAAAGAAGACCCTCAAGGTGTGAGGTGAGGATGCTTATAGGAGGATGTGGAAGTCTGAGGTGACCTGTTCACTCATGGAAATTCTCACAACATTACCCAGTGTGGAGGTGGTGCAATACCCTCACCGGGGCCCTCTCACAACTGGCACCACAATAAAAATTGAAAGAGGAATCACGAGCAGAATGCAGGGGCAAAATGAGGCAAAGATGGAGAGGGTCCAAGGCAGAAAGCAGAGCAAAAGGAGAAGAACAACATCCCAAGCAAGCTCCTTTTCTCAAAGGATTGACGCAAGATGCGGAGAATATACATCGCTTCTGGATGAATGGAGGTGGTGCTGAACATGTGCCTCAATGCAAGATGATGTTGAGACGGCCAAGTTGGTAGTAAAACCCAAAGAAGTGGATCAGGAGGGCGAAGTAGGACCACAGAGATTTCTACGAAAGAGGACAAAGCTATCGAAAAAGAAGGGAGTGCCCTATGTAGCGGACATGGAGATTTCAAAGCTGTGGAGAAAGCGCAGGGGCCCCTTCAAGAAATAAATCATCAAAACAGTGAGCGAATTTGTTTGCGCAGAAGCTGAGGACATCAAAGAAGTCAGGTTGGGATTGGTCGCTACTCCAAAGCAACTGTTCGATTTAGAAAAGTAGTAGATTTTGGAGAAGCCTAGAGTTTCGATAAGCATACCAAAGTGAGGACCACAAGGAAGGAGGACAAGAGAGACCAGCTGATAGATTGATTCAGCCACTGACAGATCAGACTCAAGGAGGAGGCTGGAAATCTCACTGAGGATATGTCATGGATCTCGACCAAGTGGCGCTACTGGAACAAGACTGAGTAGTTAAAAGCGAGCGGGAGACTTTGTGCGAGGATTGGGAAGCTAGTTGCTGCTTTGGGAAAAACTGAAGTTGTTATGATCTATATATCACAGAAAAAAGCGATAGAATATCTATCATATTCCGAGAAAAGTTGAGCGTTGCAAGCCGTGTGAGATGTCCCTGGGCAAGAGTATACATATCTTCAGTGTGAGCCTCAAAAGTTTGCACCAACACACTCTGGTTCCGTATGGATTAGGGATCAATCTCTGAGAACCTGGCACTTTGCAGCGCAAGCATCCTGGGTCGTTTCATCGTTGGCACATTGATGCGATGACCGCAGTTCATTCTGATGATGGGAAAAATTCAACGTTTAACATGCAAGCGACTCCTTTAAGGGAGCAAACTGTTGCCCGAGACATACTCTGTGCACAGAATTACAAGATCGTACAAATACGTTCATTGCGCGAAATGACAAATGAATTTGCTATTCATGGCTGTTGGGCTTTCGAGGGATCTTGTAACTACGTTTGTTCTGGGCGACATATTCAAACAAGATGCTTGAAGACACAATTAACTCACCAACTTCCTATCCGTATAGTGCGTGGCTGGGTGTACAAATCCAAGAATGCTATTACTCTCTCCGATGTTGATCTTCGTGCTTGTTTCTTTGAGTTTGCATTCAATTGCAGATCATGTCGCATCCCTCAACCTGCAACCTGTGCAAACAAGTTCGACCAACCAGGAAATCATGGAACAACTGATCAAAAACTTGACCTCTTGCAGCCTAGTTGCCTCGAGAATCTTCACAATTTTGCTCTGGCCATTCTCTGTGGCAAGATCACTTGGGGTCTTGCCTCAGGGTTGTGAGCACAATGGCCGGGGGCCCATCTGAAGACACATTCTCGCGATTTCTGACATGGGCTCAGTGCCTCCCGTGTGAAAATCCGTGACAAAAACAAAATCTCTTTGCCTGGGCCCCAAGGCCATCCTTGGTCGCTGCATCCAACTGGGCAGCTTGTGCCACCAACCAATTGACCGCATCCTCGTGCCCATGGGCGCTTGCAAAATGCAATGGTGTGGAGCCTCAACTGTGGAAACGGCTCATGGCCAAGTTTGGAGCAACGCGGGTTGTGAAAGCAGCAGATCAGCAAGACTTGTGGGACCGACACACAATGCTTGGAGATGCATGTGCAACAAGTATCCAGCATACATACTGGAAAACCGAGAATTGGATGCACCAACCTCGCTGAACCAATGAAATGTCACAACGTCTCAAGACCGCACAAGTCCTATTGCAAGCCCCGCCAAAAGGGACCCACTTCTCAATGCTGAACTCGAATTATTTTGACATTCAAAGAAACCTGAAAAAAACATGAAATACGTTGAAATACAACAATCTATACTTACAATGTCGCAAAGTTAAAGTCAAGGCAAAACTTCCATTGAATACAGCGCAACAACGTCACCACGTCACTTCAAACATTGTGAATGGCCTTGACCTTCACTCCACATTATAACTTGCAACCCGATTGGGCCAAAGTTTATCTCACTGAGGCTCCCGGCCATCATTACTCTTAGATTCCAATGAGGTAGCGTTGGCAGCTGTGAGAAACTCAAGGACTTGCACGTGGCCTTGTGCACTGGCCATGTGCACGGCTGTGCTGCCTCAGCGGCTTGAAAGAGAACTCTGCAACAGGGGCAACAGAGCCATTCGACTCAATGCACACCTTCACGCGGCGCAAAACAGCTGAGTTCAACAGTGAACAACACAATCACAAGAGTATACAATCATCCGGTTTTTGAACCAAGCATCACGCTTGGAGTTCGCGATTCAACCTTCCCCGAAATTCGTTGAGATTCCAAACAACATAAGCTTGGCTTTTTGAGGGGGCCAAAACTGCAGAAGAAAAGAAAAATACGAATTTCGTCATTCATTCTCATCCATCGTTAAAAAAAGGCCTCACGACAATGTCAAAAGAGAGTTCCTATGTGAAGCCTGTAGAAAGCGCTTGACTTCTGACCCGTTGAAATCTACTCCGCATGAATATGTCATTAAACGTCGTGCTAAGCAACTTGGCATAAACCAAAGGCGGAACTTCCATTCAATCCAGCACAACAACGTCACCACGTCACTTCAAACATTGTGAATGGCCTTGACCTTCACTCCACATTATAACTTGCAACCCGATTGGGCCAAAGTTTATCTCACTGAGGCTCCCGGCCATCATTACTCTTAGCTTCCAATGAGGTAGCGTTGGCGGCTGCGAGAAACTCAAGGACTTGCACGTGGCCTTGTGCACTGGCCATGTGCACGGCTGTGCTGCCTCAGCGGCTTGAAAGAGAACTCTGCAACAGGGGCAACAGAGCCATTCGACTCAATGCACA
>VSDK01011665.1:72899-94887 GCA_009767595.1 Symbiodinium kawagutii | reverse complement strand
CCCCCCCCCCAGCCACTGAGGAGCTTGAGGCCATTCTCCGTGCAAGAGTTGCTGGCACCAATGGATTGGTGCCAGTGTGATGTTTATCACATCCGGCATGGGGACTGCCTGGGCTGAGACCGCCATGGCGGCAAAGATCAACGGGAGCATGGCAGGCATGGCACACTCGTGGCTGGCAACTGCTGGGGCTTTCAGAGGCTGAAGTGGCTGCAAACATCATCTTTCACAGCGGAAGATCTGCCATGATTTCTCTTTAGGACACTTTCTTTGCCAGGCCTCTAAGATTTCAGAACCATCACTTGATATCAAGCAAAAGAATTGTCGAAGTGTCTACAGTTCCTTCCTGCAAGTCAACCACTGCAAGGCCCCTGAACTAATGTGCAAAGCTCGCTGGAACAAATTGATCAAATCATGTCTCTGAACCTTCGAGAAGCCTAACGCCTACACTTCAAGACTTTCAGCAAAGAAAAGAATTCAGTCGACAGATTCAACAAGAATCTGGCCCAGGCTCTCAATATGCAGCATTTTTTCCAGGATGGTCCTTCGTGTCAAACACAGATATTGAACTCAAACCACCATCCAAAACTCTCTGCGGAGTTGGTCACTGACTCTATAATTACATACATTGACTGGGCCAAAAGCTTGGCCCTCCAGATTCCAAATGTGAAGCCAATATTGGCATCGAATCAAATGCAAATGTTGTATATTGCAATACATCGCACAAACGAGGGCAGAAATATCCACCAACTGCCGAGAGAGAAGGAGAGAGAAAACAATTTGGAGACCTGGATGCCCTGAAGCCGTTGGGACGCATGCCGTGGTGACTCTCGCATTCGCCAGGTCGTTCGACTTTCGATGAGCTTGCTGGCAATGGTATCGCAGCCCACCAAGTGCCATGACAACTTCAGTGGTTCCGACCTCGTTGAGACGGAAGGTTTCTTGGCTTCGGCGGACGAGTTGTGGCACTGAATAGCTTCAAGCTGACGCAAGCACTGGTCACTTGAGTCCTTCCAGAAAACAAAATTGAAGATTTAACCTCTCACCGCAACCAGTCAAAATTAGACATCCTGCTTGGTGGAAGAACATGATTTTTGTCAAAGTTTCCATGATTTATATAAGCAAAACATAGCAAATAAACAGCAACAATTAGGTCTTGGAAGATTTCTCGAGGATCTCTATGGATCCGGAACCCAAAAAAAGAAAAATCTAACAGTGATTGAAAGTCAGGGAAAAAGACACACAAATGACATCTGAGGAGAATTGAAGACAAAAACAATAAACTCTCAAGAATAATAAACCACCCTTCACGAACCAAGAAACCAACCCGGGGAAGAAAGACTATGCCAACAAGGTCAACACACAATGAAAAGCACGCCAAAACAGTCAAACCAAATGGGATAAGAATCACGACAGTAGCAAAGTGAAACGCAGCAACAAACCACCAAAATAAACAGCAGTGTACTGTCAAGATTTCATCTTCTCCCTAACTTGATGTTCGGTAGAAAGCTGTGGCTTCCCTGGTCAGGTGCCCTCTACTACTGTCCTCACCCCGTTGCTTTTCCGCCACTATTTGCCCTATCTGTGGCCAATGGCATGGTTGCAAACTGCTGCCGCATGGTGGTCTTGCCAAAATCTCCTCACCTGTTAGGTGGGGAAACAAAAATAAGGGCTTGCCAAATTTCCTCACTGAGAATCGGGAATTTGAAAAGAACTGAGCTTGCGAGGTTGGCCGACTGGAGCGCTACCAAGGCGGCAGAACGCTTGATGCAATGAGCTCGCTTCCCGAAGAAGATGCTGAGCACAGAGAGTGCAACTTGCGATCTCGAAAGCGAAAGTAGCGAAAGCTCTGTATCAAGATGCCGAGAGCCAGCTCGACCAAGCCCAACAACATTCCATCGGCCATGAGATGGGCATTGGGTCCTTAGCATCAGGTGGTTTGAAATGTGGTAGTCTAAGCAAGACTACGATGAGAGGTCCCATGGGTTCCGACATGTAGGGACAAAAGTCGTTGCAACAAAACTTTGAGCTCAATGTCTACATGGCTTTGGTCTGGTTATTTGAGACCAGCTACAGGGTGGTAAACTTGACCACCAAAACCAATCGGCAGGAACAGGGTCAGCAACATGAAAAATAATTCCGCCAGGAAAATATTAAAGAACTATCAAACAAAACTCATGGACTAAAACCAAGTGAACTAAGAAAACAAAAGGACTACAATGGACTGAAGTGTCGTGGGAGAAAGACGCAATTCGTTGACGGAGTGTGCCACGGTGAGGGAAGCCATGCTGAGGGAAGTCGCTCCACTGCTGCACCAGCCATCCAGCTACTCAAGATGGAGACGTCATACTTCAGGTTCCGTGTCTGAAGGAAAATGTGAAAAAATCCGTTGAAATAGATGGCTCGCACGTGTGGATACTGCATCTAAATGTTCACACCAGCTGTGTGCCAATTACATGGAGACACAAAAGCTCTACTTCATTTGGACGCAACAAAGATCAAGGAGCAACCTGTTCTTAGCTGAAGTATGTTGAATTTGTCTTTTTCTTTCCAAGCTGCAACCAACATGCTGGAAATGTGCCACATGAGCACAGATCGGATAGCCAAAACATGGCCTAGGATGGCAACATGTTCAAGTGCAAAACTTTAGAGTTTGTACCCAACCTTGACAACATCCATAGACAAACTTCTGACACTTTGTGCTTGCATCCTAGCGATATGCACCACTCTCCCCCAAAGCATCCGGCCGCTGCACACTTGTGACTTTTGGACGACATCGCTGCCATTTTATCCGGATTCCAAGATTCGTAGCCAGGATCGGAGCATGCAAACAGTTTCTTGGATGCTACAGTCGCAGAGTACTGAGTGGGAACTGAACGATTGATGAACAACTGCCATTCCTTGTTCCATCATCTTTGATCATCTTTGTGACTTCGTGTGTGTACCCCGTGCTCTGCCACTGCAGCGATGAAACTGTAATTATCAAAATGCTTGCCTGCGTGTCCCCCCAAAGAAACAACAATACAAAAGAGTGACAATATTGAGCGACCATAGAGTATCCAAGCTCCTCGGCGTGTGAGGTGGGCACATGGGAATGTAGCTGAATGGATAGTGCACATGTTTCGTTCAGAATTCCATTGCAGCGCTGATTTTGGGCAAATCTACATGTAGATTGAACAAACTCCAAACCCCTGAGACCTGGCCAGAAGGGAAGGCAGGAGAAAAACAAGAATCGTTTTGTCCAACGTGACTTGGTGCGATCCCGGTCCTTGAAAGTGAATGTGTCTTCCTGGGTCAGTGTGACATGCACCGCACTGGGCAACTGAAGATCCAATAATTGTGTTCTAATCTTACTTGCGATCAGTATCTAATCATCTGACCAGTATGTGGTGCACGCTTTTCTGTGGTGTAACCCAATAACGGTCTGAAATGAAAACACATTTGGAACAGTAGGAATTCCAATGTTGGATTTAACTAGCAGCAAACTGAGGATACAAAGAGTTCGGTGCGAGAGAAACAGCTTTATATATCTGGCT
Organism: Symbiodinium kawagutii; assembly: GCA_009767595.1. Taxonomy (NCBI): domain Eukaryota; class Dinophyceae; order Suessiales; family Symbiodiniaceae; genus Symbiodinium; species Symbiodinium kawagutii. The sequence continues at coordinate 91,354 of VSDK01011665.1, read as the reverse complement.
CATCACCACATAAGACACCACTTAGTCTGTCTAAACCTGGATATCTCATCTGCCTCCTGGATGCGTTGGAACCTGTCCACCGCAACGTGTTTCCTGCAGGGCTCAAATCCAGGGCTGGGGCTGCAGCTGGAACTTCCAGGTCTCCTTGCGGCAAAATCCACCTGCAACCTGCATCCCAAATGCAGAAATGATTCGCGACTCTTTGAACTCCAAAACTTTTCAGTTTCCCCACGTTTCCCATCAATCTTCTGGTTGTTCATGGAGGGTTCATTACTTTCTGACTTCATCGAGAGGATATGAACATTTGATAAAACTTTCGTAGGAATGATGATGATGATGATGATGATGATGATGATGATGATGATGATGATGATGATGATGATGATGATGATGATGATGATGCCCAAATGCTGGGTGCACAGCTGCGTCGCCGTGGTGGGAAGTGCCCGATGGCGGTGACAAATGTCCCATGGTGAAAGGCGTGCCAAGGACATGGTCCGTATCCGTATGCTGATGCTGAGGAAGAGATTGGAATCAGAGTAGCCCAGATGATATCAAATCAGATCATCAACAAGATGATTAAAATTATCAAATACATTCACCTGCATCTGGTGTAATGTGTTTGGGATACAACGAGTCTTGAAGTCTTGACATCGAATTGCTGCAAGTTTTCTTCCCAGAGAGATGTCTGAAGTGAGGCTTCAATGTGTAACGGGCCACTTGTGTGGTGACGCTATCTAATAGCTTCTCCCGTCCTCTTGAAGTCCACTATTTTTGCATGTTCTTGGCAACCTTGGCTGCCCAAATCTCACCAGCAATCTTTTTATTGCAGAGGTGCTACTGAGATATTTGGGGATCGACCAATTGATCCAAAACCCGATGGCGAATTCCCAAACAAGCACTATAGATCACCACTCACCACAACCCATCCAACACAGATACCTGGTTTCCACTTCGTCATGCTTGGCAGCTTGGCAGCTGGGAACCCCAACCCTGAGATCCAACGGAGTTGCGTGGCAGTGGCCAAGCTCAAGACCTCGGAAAGTGGGCCTGACATGTGGGGATGCTACTCTCAAGATGGGTTTTCCAGCCAAAACCTACCATTTATCAATGAACCATGGAGAGACACAGAATATAAAATCATATAAAATCAATATAATGCGTCTCAACTGTCACTGCCAACCAGTTCGGTAGTACAGTCGGCTAATGTTGGTAACCTGTGGTTCTGTTTCAAGGCTTCTGAACTGAGGCACCTACATCCTCGTTGGTTCCAGCGGCTCAAAGCCTCCAAGGTGGTGATCTGCGGTGCCCTGGAGCAGCCAACTAAGAGCACCCAGTTGGATATGCATCCAATTTGTTGGATACTTCGATGCATTGATGAGTTGGGGGTTCATTGTGTTCGGATCGTTTCTGCTTGGGGTCACTGAGTTTTGGTGCTTTATGATCACCATGGACCATTGGATAAGACCTGAAAAATCACTGATATATAAACAAAGGGCAGTGTGAAAGACTCGTGGATTCACCACAACTAAAGAGCAAGCTCGACCTGGTTGATGCTTGCTGACTGAGAATCTGGTTCTCTGTTTGTTCCATTGCTGCTCTGGATTTGCAAACAAAAACTTATCTTTCAAAACAAACTTATCGTTGACGTCGCCTGCAATTTGAATCTCTGTTCATAGCTTCAAGAATATATAGTTGCAGAGACCCTTTGGAGGATAACTAAAAATGACAAATAGATGAATAGATGCCACTAGGACATCCAAATCACTGGATTGAGTGAAGACTCCGGACATCACGACTCTGGAAAGGAACAAAAGCAGCTTGTGAAAACGATCCAACTTGGTCGACACGACGATCAGTGCTTGATCGATCCAAGAATTCCTCGGTCGTACAGGCCCTTCCTCAATCTGGGACCCCCGCCTCTGAGATCCAATGGAGTTGTTGCGTCATCGGTGCCAGCCTCAGATCTCAGAGAGCGGCACTGAGAAATCAGGATGGTCCTCCCAAGATGGTTTTCCGGCAGAATTTTGCCATTGGATGCCATTGGCCAATGAAACTATGAAATGATCTTGGAAAACACACAAGTACCTAATCTATAGTAATCGTGAACCAGTTCGATAGTTCGATAGTTACTGTACCCCACATCAAGTTTCGAGTTCCCAATATCGACAGGGGTTCACATCCTGACCTGGGATCCCCACATGGTGCCATGCTGCTATGGTGGAGCTGAAGGCCTTGACAAAGAGCCCAAACTGCTGGGGTTCCGCTGCGCGGTTCCAGGGCACCAGCATGCGAAGCCTCTGAGATTCTATGGGTTTTTTGGAGGGAAGCCTTGCTAAGAAATGACTTTGTTGGTGGATAGACCCTAAGATTGAGTTTGCAATGTCAGAAAGAATTAGATTGCCATAGATTGCCACCTTCAACAGCATCCAATACATTCATGCTCACTCAACGAGGAATCTTAGGGCACGACCTTCACAAGCTTTGATGTCTTCAACCTAAATGCGACACACCAATGCCAGTGCTGAGGACCGAGGTGAACCACGGTGAATCCCAAGGAATTTGGTGGCGTTGCTGCTACACATGGTTAAGTCAAGTGACAAGTGTCAAGAGAATTTGGGTCAAGCGGCTTTATAGAATTGGGTTGGGTTGTAGTGATTTGAAAAGCGGTTGAGTTGTAGTGATTTATGAAAATGGATGAAAATGGTTGAGTCATAAACTAAGTTGTGAAGCAAAACCATGTCAGTAAGTGGCTGAGTCGATTTATCAAACATCGACAACATTGGTGTAAAGTGTGAACCGAATAAAGTGAACCATGGTGAACCCCAAAGGTTTTTCGGCCGTGCCATCTTTGTCAACAAGTTTGATACCTTAAAAGATGTAAAACCAACCGAACCTGCAACATCTCCAACCCCTGGGGTGTCACATCCCATCCCCGCCTGCCCACCATTCCCAGGCTCCAAGCTGGTGCCATGTGATGGTGCCTCGAAGCTGGTGGGAGCTGTGACAGGTGACAGGGTGGCCATGCAATTCGGATGAGAAACCTGGGGCACCACCTGTTGAGAATCATCGATCGAATCAAACGTTCATGGGATCCCACATCCTGTGGAACTCAGCGGCGCTCACAATGAATTCACATGGGTCAAACGAATGAATTTCATTGGAATTGATAAAATACTTGCAGTGTTCCCGTGACAGTTGGCATTCCACTGTTAGTTGATCAAATGACTATAGCCGAATCCACGGAGAACACATCAAGAAATGACGTGCAGTCGAAATCCAATTGGATTCTTGGCCGGTTCTTGTTGGTCAAACGTTGCTGCTGGCTTCTTTGGACCAGCCGATGGAAAACTCAGTATTCGCCACGACTCGAAATATCACCAAATTGGGGATACCAAACCGACAAAAAATGGTGGATAGAATTCCAGAAGAACTCATCAGTTGTGCACATCTTTTCTTGGCAGCGAGGCCCAACTCTGAGATCCAGCGTGCCCTGGCGCCACCAGTTCCACCTTCCATGAGAACCTCAGAGAGGGGCCCATGAAATGCAAGGACCTCCCAACTACCTGGATTTCCACATATTTCTACCCGATTTCTGCCCGTAACCAATGAACCAATCCCGGAAACTGAACGAATCTACACACTTAACCTATCGTCATCGTGAACCAGCTTGCTAGTTACCAAACCTAACATTGAGTTTCCAGTTCCCAATATCCGTGGGTGATTGGGCTATCATTGATGGGAAGCTGATGGATTCTTATCCAAGAAACCCAAAGAGCTATATAATCAGTAACCAGATCGCAATAAGCCGGTTGTTATGGTTTCCTGAAGCACGTGAAATCAAATGCTGTACACCTGACCCCGGGTTACACATGGTCCCGTTGACCTGGGATCCCAACAGTGGCGCCGCAATACTCAGCTGCTGACGATATGTGTCTGCGCACCACATTTGATAGGACACACGCGGTTGCAGTGATATGATTTGCTGTCTGCGAGTGCAAGTATGATATGGATTGTCAAAGTTGAATTTGTCATACCAAATTCTCAATCAGAACTGACCCACAAGTGTCACAAGTGAGTTGCAAGATGCTGCAAGATGTTGCAAGATGTTGCAAGAAAGGATGCCAAACTTCTGCATACTATGCAATTGTTACTGTTGGGTCCAAAAAGATGCACATGTCACAACTGCTTTGAACTCTGCGGAACCCTGACTGCGTTAATTCTGGAATCTGAAACACCGGCAGAACGCATGGTCTCAAAATTACCCTTTGCATCGAAGGACTTCTCAGAGACAATCGGTTACGCGAGGATAAAGCTCCAAAATCTGTCCGTCAGGAGCCTTGTTTTCTGCGAAGTTGCGCTGACGTTTCATTGATCTGGAGATATCTGGCGTGTCCATGACTTGATCTTCTTCCATCTTCTCGCAGCTGAACGGTGTTTCCGCTATGCCAAGTTTAATTCCATGAAAATTCCACTGAAGGCATTGCTAGTTCAAGCTGTCAACTAGCAGGAGTCTATGGATGATAACAAGTAGAAGAGAGTTCAAGTCACAGTGAAATCAACTCGTTCAAGGTCTCTCCAGTTGACGAAGACAGTTCACTTCAGTTGCTGACCTCGGCTACATGCAGTGTCATCACACAGAACCAACCACTCTGAAAGCAAAGAATGAAGACAAGATCCTTACATGCCATCCTTGTAGTCTCATGCATTGTCCTGCTGGATATGTGGATTACCTTAAGCATCCTTAAGCTAGGCTATGCTGTGTATGATTTATCTGGCCGGTCTGAACTTGTCAGCATGTCCAACCAACGTGATCGGCATGACTCAAGACTAAAAACATGTGATCATGTGACTGCGAAAGCAGTGTGGATGAATTGGGGGCACATTAACAGGCGCGAAAAGCTGTAGTCAAAATCAACCCGCTCCGGTCAAGATGCATGGTCTGCCAGAAAAATGTAGTGCCTGATCCCAATACTCCCATCATGTTTTCTATAGCCTCAATTGCGGCAGTTGCAGCTTGACATCCAAATTGGCTTGAAAACCATCCTGTGACTGAGAGGTTGCAGGCCATTTTCAACAGTAAGTGAGCTCAAGCATTGGGACGGCCAACCTCGCGCAACAACCCTGCCCTTTTGGGGATTCAGTCTGATGACCCTACAATACTTCTGTGAGATGCTAAACTCCGTGGAATCTATGGTCTTTAATCGAGCATCTATGGCTTCACAAATTGAAACAGCTTTGATGGACACGAAATGGATTGTTGGTCCAGCTCCGAACGTGTCAGCATCAAAACTACAAGCACCCTGAATGGTTTCTATGGTCTTTCCAACTTTATCATTCTCAAATATTCTCAGTGTTCAAGTTGAAAAGAAGCGTCCACGTTCTTCTCCCTGTCTCCCCAACTGTGGCGTTGACATTTGATGCTTCTCATCGGTGTGCCTGGCAAACCCGGCTGAGCGCATCCAGTGCAGCCATGGACTCCCCAGGCCTATACCATATTGGATGTGTCAACATCGATGCAATTCACAAGGTACAAAACTACATGACCTACATTTATCACTACCATGTCAAGATCTGGTACCCGAACCTTTCTGATGTACCTCACTCGTGTAAAATCGCCCGCAGAAAGACCGTCACTTTCGCGGAACCGCTGCCAACTGCACCCCTTGGAGTTGGTGCAGCCCTGCTGCCGCCCTGCTGGCTGGCCTTTAGGATCTTGATGACGTTCGTTTTCCTCTCCGCTCGCGCCTGATCCAATGGAGTTTGGCCTCAGCACAGCCAGGGACACAGCAGGTGTAACGCCCTTGGTGAAGAATGTTCTCATTGACTGTCATCTCGGGTGAGGTCATACATACATAGGTAGCAGGTGGCATCTCTAGCCCATAGATCACGCACCATAACCTGACTTTCAGACATCCATGAAGAAATTTTCAACCAGGGGTGGACTTAACCACGGATTTTCAGCATTCTCCAACCACGATATTCATGTGTCCATGTGTTATAAACACGCCCAAAAAACTGGTCTTAACCACGGTATACATAGTACTTATTCACGGCATTCAAATACACTAGTTCCTGGGGGATAACAATCTGCATTGATAGTGTGAGAACCATAATGACGAATCACACAAAAAGTGAGGTTTGGCACGTGTGAAAGTAGAGACGCTACGGGAGGAATGGGAGGTGGCGAGGCTGCAATAGGAGACCACACATGCGCAACAGCAAATGGTGCATTTGCCAACCGAAGACGGTACGTACCCAACGGTCAACGTGGTGGCAATCAGAATTTCGAGGCGCAGCGGGAGATGGTATGGACACAACGGAAGACAGTATGCGCGCCACGGGACACGGCACGGCTGCAACGGAAACATTACGCATGCAACGGGGCAACAGGAGACGGTGCGGATGCAACAGGAGACGGTACGGGTGCAGAAGGAGACAGTACGGGTGCAAATGGAGAGGTTACGACTGCAACGGGGAACGGTACGACCCCAAACGGGAGATGGATCTTCAATCTACAAAGGCAGCATCCGAGAGTAGGACCCTTGGCAACCACAATGGTAAGCAGCCAAGATTGACAATAGTCCACGGGTGGACTTAACCAAGTACAGGAATGAATCAGGAGACAATGATCATACAAATAATTGCACGAATGTCAGGGTTAAGCACAAACCGATCGTGGTTAAGAACTTGAACATTGTGGTTAAGAAAGAACGGTCGTGGTTAAGGCTCGTTCTCAATTTTCAAGACCTAAAGGTACCAGGTCATCCTTCTCAAAAAGTTTTCGCAACTTGCTGAAATATCAGTTTTTGACTTTGAGGGTACTTTTCCTGAACTGTAATTAAGTTAAAAACATGTCCTGAAAAAGGATTTCTGTACTGTAAAAGGAAGGCTTCGAGGCCAACACACTTCACTTGCGTTTTTCGCAAAAACAGTTGTTTCAATGTTGTATTAAGTTTCACCTTCATCTCCCCTGAGCCAGGTCAGAAGCAAGAGTTGTTGAAAAGCCGATAGACCGTTGAAAATCATGCGGTTTGTTGAGAGACCACTGCCAAGATTTGGACCGCGGCTGTTCGGATGTAGAACTTGAAGGATAGAAACCATTGGGTTTACTAACAAAGTGACGTGCGTTTTGGGTCCACGTGGCGTTTTCCTGCTTTTCAATCAAACATCTAGTATCATCTACCGATCAAGGCATGCATAATCACGCTGCCAAACTGGATCATGACGCAATAGCAGAACACCAGGCAACCGGGACCACAAAAGAAGACAAAACAAGTAAACTTCTCAAGTTGTTGAACTCAGCTCCAACCCCAAGCATCTGCGGCCAAAGGATCCCAAACTGCCCATCTTCCCGCTGAGGTCCCAGGCCCTTCTTGTTCCTCAAATCGAGCGGCGCTTTGGCCGCCAGCAACAGCCGGGTGACCTCCTCATGGCCCTCGCGTGCAGCATCGTGAAGCGGAGTATCACCTCGGGAGGTGGGGCCACTGGGACTCTGCAGGGCCGCCCGGGGCTTTGCCTGAAACTTTCTCCTTCAAACCATCCCGGAGGAAACTAGAAACATTTGATTTGCTAACAATGTGAATGGCGCACTCGCGTGGATACTTTTCGAACAAACATTTACCCATCAAGGTTTGCAGAAAACAAGGTAACAAGGACCGCATGAAAAGCAAACTCGAAGGTGTTTAACTCAGCTCCAACCCCAAGCATCTGCGGCCAAAGGATCCCAAACTGCCCATCTTCCCGCTGAGGTCCCAGGCCCTTGTTGTTCCTCAAATCGAGCGGCGCTTTGGCCGCCAGCAACAGCCGGGCGACCTCCTCATGGCCCGAATATGCTGCCAGATGGAGAGGCGTGTCGCCTCGGGAAGTGGCGCCCACTGGGGCTCTGCGGGACTGCCAGGGCCTTGCCTGAAACTTTGCCCCTTGAAACCACCGAAGGAAACTTGACATGTCAAGTTGCAAGGATAGTTTTGCCAGCGCTGCACACGTTGGTGCCGTATCTGCACTAAGTAAAGACATAGAAGCATAAGGGATGACATAATGAAAGGGTGCTTGGTTTGCATTTTAAATATTTGAGCGTTAAAAAAATAGATGTCACATCACAGGCTGATTATTGTATCTCGATCTCATGGTCGTTTCATCCTATGAAGATTGTGGACATGCATCATCGTCATCCTAGAATCTAATATCATGTAGTAGTCACAAACATCCTCATCCATTGCTCCGCTCGGCTTTTGCTGATGGTTGTGCGGTGTGTTCATCGCCGGGCATGGGCTCCAAAACCAAGAACACAGCACCGCACAGACACCTATGTATCATCTCCCAAATGACATCTGGTTCTGTCTCCAAAATGCAACTGACTGCTCTGGCATCAAATTCAGGTCAATGAAATGGACGTATTGTGTCCGTTTCGAACCCATACTGACATACATACTGACAATATTATGTCATAGCATCATCGGTGAACGCCTCTCATAACCCATAATTAACCTTCATGTGCCATGAAATCATACCAACCCTGATCCACACATCATTATAAGTCCGAAAACACACCACATCATTCCACAGCAATAGTGCGAGCAGTACCCCGGAATCTTGTACGGGGACAATCTCCCATATCGTGTTCCGTGTTTCAACTTGCAGTTTGCGACACGGGCATCCAGAGCAGAGTGTCAGCACATTACCGTCATGCATCTTAACAAAATGAAAATGCATGTCACCTACTCAATATTCCAGCATTCAGCACAGCAACAACAAATGGAACAAACGATGTAAGTTCTCTGTGTGCACTACCAGTGGATGTAAACCCGATCCCACATCTTTTGGTATAAATTCAATTGAAAGCATCATGTAAATCATCTTTTCCATTCTTTGGTTCAAAACTATTCCACCAAGTCTTTTCAACCTTCCAATCCACTGGTCCAACACCATGATTCATCAACCAACACCTCCACCAACCAACCAATCACCAACCCCAACCAACCAACTAATCTCCAACCGTTCCCCCATCCACCTCCACCTGCTGGGCTCCCCGGACCGCCACTGTCCACCGCGCGCACCGCCGCCCGGAGCTCCAGGAGCTTCGCCAGGGGGGTCCCCGGCCGTAGCCACCCGTGGCCTCGAGCTCCGCCCCCGCAGCCGCCAGCGCGGCGACGACCTCCGCGCCGTCGACCTCCGCGGCCACGTGCAGCGCGGTCCACCCTCGGAAGGCGCCCCGTGGACTGCGGCGCAGTTCCCCCGCAGGCCGTGGCGGTGCCCGCGACGGGGCGAGGTGCGGATGGGGGAGGATGTTTAGGGGAAGAAATTCTGCACGGCCATCTGTTTGTGAAATCGATTTTGTTTGTGAAAATTGGAATGACATCGTTGAGACTAGTCAAACAAGTGATGAAAAATGGTTGAATTCTGGTGGTGGTGTTTTTGTGTGAACAAAGAAATGGCGGTGGCACCATTGGGGAAGTGATGTCATGCTGGTGCGAACATTACAGTTTCAAACAAATGTGACAACATCGCATTCCGCTTAGGAAATTTGTTCGTAAAAATTCGAACATAGCACATCGTTAATCAGAATCGATTGCAGAAACATCAAATATTGTGATGGTGTGATGTGATTGGCGCATCGCACTCCAAACAACAAGCATCTGTGGTGGCATGGACCCTCCTCTTCGTAGAATTCATGTCTGAGAGTGCGCAGGGTGTCTGCTACCCATTCTGTTGATGAATTAAGTTTCATCAAACAACTCTAGAAGTGAAATAACAGGACGCACGTGAAGAAGTCAATCAGCTAGTTGTGAGACAGGAAAGTACTCCCTGGCAATCACCATCTCCATGAACATGAACTTCCAATCAGATCGACTTCGCTGTTGACCCTGGCCCAGCATACAAACTTGGATGCGATGACATGACTCATCAAATTCAATGACAGTCAACCTCAATCAAGCTAATGCAAATCACTACATTTTTATGGCTCATATCATTTTAAACTGTATCATAATTTGGTAGATTCATTGATCCTGTGACCCTGTTGAAGATGACGACAATGGACATTCAAAGCACTAATCTGCGGATACAACAATAAACGGGCCATGTTGACCTGTATTCAGAGTCAACTAAACTGTGCTCATTTTGAAGTGTGCTTTTTGATATTTTCATAGCAAGTACTTATGATAACTTTTGACCTGTATTCAGTTGCAGCATTTCAATAACGAGACATGTATTCTCTATCCCTCCTCTTCCAGCTTATTGACCGCATGAAAACGCTGAAGTGCAAACATATCTATGATTAACTATATGTAAAATAAATGAAAGATCGAATCAGCACGAATCTGTACGCGGCCAAGCCCCTGGATTAGTCAATGAAGCTTGGGGACATATAGAGGCAAGCTGACACTTCAGAACAAATGTGTCACACAATGCAAACAGTTGCGATTCAAACACGACTTCATCAAGCCAAACAGGTGAACGCATCGTACAGCATCGCTTCATTGGTTCAGGGTCGAGCGTCTTCAACAGCCCTAGCTGCTTCCGGTGAAACATCTCCACTATGCTGCGACCTAAAAAAGACCGATCCCAACTGAGCCACCGGACCATGCTGATCCACCTGACGGACGGCTGCGGGGTCTGCGCGAAGCATGTGCCTCACCGCCGCGATGTCTCCCTGCTTGGCTGCTTGGTGGATCGCAGGGTCGCCGCCGCGCTGATCTCGATCTCGGAACCCGCGCCCGCGGTGCGGCTGGGGGGGACCAGAAAATGGAGAAGCACTGAAACATGGCAGAAAAATGACTGAGACCATGGAGAGTCTGAAACTATAGAGTTGCCAGCATGGTTTCTGGACAAAAAAAGCACAAGTTTAGGGGCTGAGGGGGAAAGTTTCAGCATACCGAAGCACTTGTCTAGTATGGTCAAGGGATGTGACATGTCAATGTTGTCGGGACTTGAGGAGAACCTACGGATGACCCTGTAGACCTTCACAGTGCTGTCGACCAAGGGAGGTGCAGTGGATGCAGCCCTGAAAAGAAAGATAAATGCAGTAAACTTGATGGATATCAAGATATCGTTGATATGATCTGATTGAGTCGGTCACATCTACACTCAACATTGGCATGTCCAGCATCGGGGAACATCAAAAGACTGGACGGCGGGAATGTATTAAGGCCAACACCAACGAAGTAGTGAAAGAAAAACCACATTGGAAAGCAAAATGCTGCGTGTGCCAGCAATGTAGAAGTGGATGAAGGGATCAAAGCGACTGAGGCTGATAAAGAGATGAACCAACGTCGCCTTTGGGCAATCCGTGCGGTCAAGGTCTTGGTAGGACAATCTGTCCAGAAAGTTTTGTTTACCTGGGCCACAGCGGAGCAGTTTTCTTGGGGAACTATTTGCGATTTTGATGGTTCTCAACGCTGCTTGGAAGGTACACATTTTCACTGACAACCAAGCTGCTCTCGGACTTATCAATACTGCCTTGTCCGAGCATGTTCAAGGGAGAACCATGCACCATGAAGTTGCACACATTTGGGATCATATTTTTGCACATATTACTGCTCGTCCTGAGGGGACCATCACAATTGAGAAGGTGAAGGCACATGCAAATTCCAAAGATGCCGCGAATCACCTTGACAAATGGAAGATCTGGGGAAATAACAGGGCTGACAAAGAGGCTAAACTGGCAGTCACTTACGACAACGGTGCTCTTTTGAAGTCGATCAACAAGGAGATGCAGATAATGAAACAAAACCGTGACGACCTTGCTTTTCTCATGCAACACATTGCTGACATTGCAAAATTGTGCCTGGAACAGCAACATGCCATTCAGAGTGTGAAGCGTGAAACCAACAGACTGGACCTGACACGCATGTGTTTCGAGGGTCACTCTCACACTTGTACTTTGGATATTCCGATGAGCATACATTGCATTTTGGCTTTCCCTTATGGTAGTGTCTACATGTGGCGCTTGCTTTGGTGGGCGCGACAATTGCACTGGCCTACGAGGAATCAAACCACTCACGAAGACATTTCATTTCTGGAGCTCATGGTTGACTTTCAACTGGCTACCTCCAGTAATCCACCTAGGAGTATCACTGATCGGGTTCAGAGGGATAAATGTGGGGCATACCACTACATTTTGGATGACCACGAGGTCCTTGCTGACGTCAAATCACGGACTCTGGCGGAGATTTCAGATGTGTGGAAGAGGTCTATCCATTGGGTGTTACAATACTACCAAGGAACCTTTTTCAAAGGGAAGCGCATTGAGAGAGTTGAATCGTTGGTCGCTATTGGTTGCTCTTCATGGCTGGGGGGGCTGGATGTTCGACCGATTCTTACTCAGGGTACACATGCTGCTGAGTGTTTACATGACTTCTTCATCACTGGAAGAGGGTGCAATCGCTCTTTGGGGAGGATGCTGCAACTCCCGAAGGGTGTGACTCCTACTCATCCGGTTGAAGTGGACAGATCATTTGATGAACGTTTACCGTGGATTCGTACTGCGCGTGACATCTTCAAAGACATTTAGTTTTTTAGGTTCATTTGGTGCTTGTGGTACGGTTCCTAACATGGGATCCCGACCACATGCATCCCCATGAAATCATGGTGACAAGCGCAAAATTAGCAAAAAAAAAGGCCTTTGTTACAGCGACCTCTGCGCGGTCGGAGCGCGCAGTGTCGTCGCTTGTTGCGCCATGGGTTTCCCATGTCGACACATGTGGATACATCAAAACGATCAAGCAAAGACGTTGAAATGACCTTGATACAATCCTGTGGGTGAATTGATAGTTGATTCTCATTGATTTTGTCCTCAAAAGAGTGGTGAAAGAGGAAAATCCCCCTGCAGAAAACCATCAAACAAATTAAATCAAACCTTGAGTGGCCACCTGAAGATGGTCAGCATGCGGCCAAGTCACTGCGTCCGCCAACAGGCGCACAACCTCTGATTTTCCATTTATCCGGGCCAAATCCAGGGCTGTTCTGCCTCGGCGCAGCAACACAGCCGTGGGCTGTTCAGGTCAACCCTTGCCGCGCAACATGCGGAAAAACTGGTAAAAACGCATTGAGCATCTTTGAACCAAATCAACATCAACAAATCAATGAATGAACTACGACCAATCTGTATACGTCGTCAGATGATATCAGATGTAGGTACTGGTGGTGCCCAGTATGTAGTCGCCTCCCTACGAAGTGCGCTAGCTACAAGAGCTTGGAATGTGTACATAGACGGCATCACATTTGCATTGGGTTTATTACAACATGGGAAGCCAAGTAATATATACTTGAACGGCAACAGCATACAGCCACTCTCTTCGTATACCCAGTGAATACGCACATAAGCAGACCCATCCTGACAATATCATTTCATCTCATCGGTGAATCCCACACATAACATATCATCTGCATGGGCTGTGCAGTCTTACCAACGCTGATCCACAAGTCACTCTCCAAAAACACACCGCAGCAATAGGTTGAACAGGACCCTGGAATATTGTACGGTGACAATCTCCGATGTGTGGTTGTCTTTCAACTTGCAGTTTGAAACACGGGCATCCAGAATGGAGTGTCAGCACCTTACAGGCATGCATTCCAACGAAACGCATGTTACCTGAAAACATCTGATCTTGAATATAGCTTGCATGACGGCATCAACACATGCAATGATATTGGGAATCCTTCATAAATATCATCCCTTGTAATCGGTGTAAGTGAATTGAAAAGAACCTACGAAGACGACCCAACCGTTCCAAACCAGGTAATGAAACTGGCAGCTGATCCACATCTTCCATCACTCTTCTTAGGTTGGCTTTACCCCCCATCACAATAGAAACAGAGGCTCCGATCACACCGGATTCATCTGAATTCCACATCGGTTTAAATTTCATATCCAACCAAATTGATTAACAACACAAATACAAAACACAGATTTGCCAAACCGGATCCCATATCTTTCTGGTATGAATTCAATTGCGAGTAATTATCATCGTTTCCAATCTTCTGGATAAACCCAATTCAAATGCAACTCTGTTCGGCCCTCCAATCACCAACCACAACCAACTCTCCACCGGTTCCCCAACCACCTCCGCCTGCTGGGCTCCCCGGACCGGCGATGTCTCTCCTTTGCACTGCTGCGCGGAGCTCCAGCAGGTCCGCCACAGCCGAGGCGCTGCCGCAAATGGCCGCGTGATGCAGCGGCGTTTGGCCTTGGCCGTGGCAGAGCGCGGTCGTCATTAGCCGCTGCTGCGTTTGGGCTTCCCGGCCATAGCGGTCCGTGGCGTCGACGTCGCCGCCCGCGGCCACCAGCGCGGCAACAAGCTCCCGGTGGTCGTTGTACGCGGCGCGGTGCATCGCGGTGTGACCTCCGGAGGCGCCACGAGGACTGCGGCAGTTTCCCAGGGAAGGACGTGGCGGCGCCCATGGCCGGGCGAGGTGCAGATGGGGGAGGAGTTTGGGAAGAAATTCTGCACGGCCATTTGTTCTGTGAAATGGCTGATGAAAATTGAAATGGCATCGTTGAGATTAGTCCAACAGGAACTGGTGACGAAAATGGTTGAATTCTGCGATGGCGCGATGTGTGAACAGGTGAATGTAGTACAACGGCGGTCGCACTTTTGAGAAAGTGATATCGTGCTGGTCATGTAACATCTCCCGTCTCTTTGTTGACAGCATCACATTCTGGTCAAGAAATTGATTAGCAGCATGGACTTTTCATGCGTGAGAGTCAGAGATGTCCATGTGCCTCTTTTGAACGTCAAGAAGCCACATTGCATGGGTGAACCCTTCAAATCGCTCAACCCTCGATGCACCATACACGTGATTGACGTGAGAGAAACAAATCATCGGTTTTGACACTGGAACAGAGGTCAATGAATCGCCTCATCGCACAAATCAGTCAGCCAAAGGACCCGCTCCGACAGTCTGAGAGGGATGACACCTGCAATACACAGGATTCGCAGCCTTTCTTTTTGTGGGATTTTTCTGCAGTTGACACGTTGAATTGAAGTACTTCCATCGCATCAAAATAACAAAATACATCACCATAAACTTCGGAGAAGTCAATGGACATCACCTGGACATTGAAACCACTCAGTGCGTTGATAGAGGCGTATGACGAGAAAGATCTGTGCAACTATGTTGATCTGCATTCAGGGCAACAGTAAACAGTGTTAATTTTGATCTAGGCTCTTGGTTGCATGGGTTTATTTACTGAAAGAACGAATGCATATTTTTTTATCAAACATGTAACATGTAATTATCCACACTCACTGACTACCTCAAAACATTGAAGTCCAAGCGGGGGAACATCCGAGAGCAGTCATCTGCATGTAGCTGACCCCGTGGATGAATCACTGAAGGGTTTGGGACCTTTCCAAAGAATATAAGCAATGAATCGAATGTTAGGATTTGAACATCACTTAGCCAATCAACCCGTAAACACCAAAATGACACCAACAGGTGAATGCATCGCTTCATTGTTCCAGCCCCGAGCGTCATCGACCACATCTCAGAATCTCCACTGTGCAGGAGCCCACCGGACGCAGCCACAGACTGAGGCACCGGACCATCACGGTTCGTTCGACGGACTGCGTCCGGGTCCGCGCGGATGAGGCCGCGGACGGCAGGCAGGTCGGCGCTGTCTGAATCTCGGAGCCCGTAACAACGGTGGCCCGCCGGGTGGGACCCTCGGGATGGACCCAGTTACTTCCAGGAGGAGCTGTTGACCCGTGAAGGCAGCGGGAACTTGAACCACAGAAAACGAAACAAACGAGTTGAAAGGCAGGGAATATGTGTCGCCAACAGGTTTCCTGACCACAAAGAAGTAGTGCAACAAACATTAGCCACCGTTCAAGTTTACTGGGGGCCAGCCAGCTTCCCGTTCTTCCAACAAAAGGGTTTCATCTTGAACAACCCTTGCTTTGAACGAGTGTTTTTTGGTCAACTGTTGCCCTTTCAACATCTTCCAAGCACCTTTTTTCATTCTCGTTCTACGTTGGAACCCAATTTGTCGAATTTGGGGGTGGGTCCTCTGCAGATGAGAAGATGACAACGAAGCCAGAACCCCAACATTACAAAAAGTTGTCCTTGCATTGTAAGAATGATACAAGCCCAGACTTCGTCGCCGGGACAGAAGACCCTCAAGGTGTGAGGTGAGGATGCTTATAGGAGGATGTGGAAGTCTGAGGTGACCTGTTCACTCATGGAAATTCTCACAACATCACCCAGTATGGAGGTGGTGCAATACCCTCACCGGGGCCCTCTCACAACTGGCACCACATTAAAAATTGAAAGAGGAATCACGAGCAAAATGCAGGGGCAAAATGAGGCAAAGATGGAGAGGGTCCAAGGCAGAAAGCAGAGCAAAAGGAGAAGAACAACATCCCAAGCAAGCTCCTTTCTCAAAGGATTGACGCAAGATGCGGAGAATATACATCGCTTCTAGATGAATGGAGGTGGTGCTGAACATGTGCCTCAATGCGAGATGATGTTCAAACGACCAAGTTGGTAGAAAAAGCGAAAGAAGTGAAGCGCAGGGGCCCCTTCAAGAAATAAATCATCAAAACAGTGAGCAAATTTGTTTGCGCAGAAGCTGAGGACATCAAAGAAGTCAGGTTGGGATTGGTCGCTACTCCAAAGCAACTGTTCGATTTAGAAAAGTAGTAGATTTTGGAGAAGCCTAGAGTTTCGATAAGGATACCAAAGTGAGGACCACAACCCAGGAGGACAAGAGAGACCAGCTGATAGATTGATTCAGCCACTGACAGATCAGACTCAAGGAGGAGGCTGGAAATCTGACTGAGGATATGTCATGGATCTCGACCAAGTGGTGCTACTGGAACAAGACTGAGTAGTTAAAAGCGAGCGGGAGACTTTGTGCGAGGATTGGGAAGCTAGTTGCTGCTTTGGGAAAAACTGAAGTTGGTATGATCTATATATCACGGAAAAAAGTGATAGAATGTCCATTACATCTTACCGGAAAAGTTGAGCGTTGCAAGCCGTGTGAGATGTCCCCCGGCAAAAACACACATCTTCAGTGTGAGCATGAAAAGTTTGCACCAACACACTCTGGTTCTGTATGGATTCGGGATCAATCTCTGAGAACCTGGCACTTTGCAGCGTAAGCATCCTGGGTCGTTTCATCGTTGGCACATTGATGCGATGACCGCAGTTCATTCTGATGGGAAAAACTTCAATGTTTAACGTGCAATCGACTCCTTCAACGGAACGAACTGTTGCCCGAGACATACTCTGTGCACATAATTACAAGATCATACCAATACGTTCATTGTAGGAAATGACATTTGAATTTGCTATTCATGGCTGTTTGGCTTTTGAGAGATCTGGTAACTACGTTTGTTCTGGCGACCCATTCAAACAAGACGCTTGAAGACATGATTAACTGCCCAAACTTCCTATCCCTGTGGCTGGGTGTACAAATCCAAGAATGCTATCACTCTCTCCGATGTTGATCCTCGTGTTTGTTTCTTTGAGTTTGCATTCAATTGCAGATCATGTCGCATCCCTCAACCTGCAACCTGCGCAAACAAGTTCGACCAACCAGGAAATCATGGAACAACTGATCAAAACTTGACCTCTTGCAGCCTAGTTGCCTCGAGAATCTTCACAATTTTGCTCTGGCCATTCTCTGTGGCAAGATCACTTGGGGTCTTGCCTCAGGGTTGTGAGTACGAGGGCCCCTCCGAAAATACATTCTCGCGATTTCTGACTTGGTCTCCTTTTCCTTCTGTATGAAAATCTAAACTGGAAAAAGCAAACAAAATCTCTTTGCCTGGGCCCCAAGGCCATCCTTGGTCGCTGCATCCAACTGGGCAGCTTGTGCCACCAACCAATTGACCGCATCCTCGTGCCCATGGGCGCTTGCCAAATGCAATGGTGTGGAGCCTCAACTGTGGAAACGGCTCATGGCCAAGTTTGGAGCAACGCGGGTTGTGAAAGCAGCAAATCAGCAAGACTTGTGGGACCGACACACAATGCTTGGAGATGCATGTGCAACAAGTATCCAGCATACATACTGGAAAACCGAGAATTGGATGCACCAACCTCGCTGAACCAATGAAATGTCACAACGTCTCAAGACCGCACAAGTCCTATTGCAAGCCCCGCCGAAAGGGACCCACTTCTCAATGCTGAAATCGAATTATTTTGACATTCAAAGAAGCCTGAAAAACATGAAATACGTTGAAATACAACAATCTATATATACAATGTCGCAAAGTCAAAGTCAAGGCAGAACTTCCATTGAATACAGCACAACAACGTCACCACGTCACTTCAAACATTCTGAATGGCCTTGACCTTCACTCCACATTATAACTTACAACCCGATTGGGCCAAAGTTTATCTCACTGAGGCTCCCGGCCATCATTACTTTTAGCTTCCAATGAGGTAGCGTTGGCAGCTGTGAGAAACTCAAGGACTTGCACGTGGCCTTGTGCACTGGCCATGTGCAC